>OX419341.1:28861899-28959399 GCA_948470475.1 Galaxea fascicularis | reverse complement strand
GGACACTAGCTGCATACAGCAGTTGTCGATAATCATGGAGTTATATTCAATGTCAGGGTAGGCCTTAGCGACTTCACCACAGCATCTCAAGAATAATCCATCACCAAGCTTCCTACAGATGTAAAGCACTAACACTTTCAGTTCTGTTAGTTGTATAAATACATGTACCAGTCAGTTGCGTCTGACTCTGGCATCCCGGCATATGACCAGTGATGGACCAAGTGTCTACAAGCCCCACAGGGCAGTTTTTAAAGTGTAGGGGCTGCTCCCGCCTCTTAAATTTAGGGGAGGGGGCTGACTCTAGGGGAGGGGGCTGACTCTAAAAATGGTTAAAGGAACAGTCATAAATTTGGATTTTTCCCGTACGGTCCGCCAACTGTAGCCAACCACTTTAATCCCGTGAAATTACTTTTCATTTTTGGAAGTGTGTTTCACTAAATTTATTACTTTTTCCACAAAAGTGGGGGGCCCTACCCCCACCCTGGCCTCTCCCCCTGCGCGATGCCTGGTCTCTAGTACAGCTGTAGCTGCAATCTCTGAAAACATCATTATCAAGATAGCATACTTTGCTTTAAAAGAATTAATATTCATATACAGCGTGAGTGCAAAACGAAAATAATGACTGTTGTTAAAACTCTGAAGCAGCCACTGATTGTATTTTTCCTTTTTTTATGATGTGATGTAAATTTCCACCATTTTTGGAAGAAGGTACATGTACAGGGCATAGTGTATGACTGTAATTCCCTACATTCAACATGCATGCCTTAACTGTGGACATCTATGCATTAGTTACATTTGACTGTACTCTTATATCACATACTCAGGCCACCAGTCTAAACTGACATCAGTGAAGTCCCCTGCACCCCCCCCCCCGACTGCATGGGCCACTGGCAAATGTGGGTTTAAACTTACATGATATTAGCCTTGTGAACTGCTGTCACTTTTTTCCGTCCATGTTTCACAGCAAAGTCAAATGCATATTTTGCAATCAAGGTGCATTTCTCTTCTGTCATGATTTTGAAACTTTCAATGACTCCATCAACATTCTGATGGACAAAAAGAAGAATGTTTGAGTACTGATATTTAGCTGTAAGAAAAAACTAGGATACATGTATTTGAACCTGGAGTGGAAAATCTTAAATCTTGTCACCTGAAAATACCTCTGATGACTATGCTGCCTAGAACAAGGAAAATTTTTTATCCATTTTGTTGTTTTATCCCTCTTTTGATTTTTTTCAAATGGTAAAAATGGGATTGCTGACTTTCTCTTTTTGTTTGCACTTTTATCAACATGCTAGGGCAAAAGGCAGGTCTACAAAATACAAAGATCTGTTAAAATACACTTGATTAAAGGTGTAAGTCTACACAAGTATAAGTGGCAGGAAAATTAAACTACAAAACTTCGCAAAACATCTAACAAGACATCAGATGGATGTATCAGAACTTAACAAAAACTTTTTAAAAAACCACTATTACAAACATGCATCAATAACAACTGCAACAAAGTTTATAAATAATGGCAAAACTTATCAAAACTTTTCCCTTTAAACCAGCTCAACCACAACAATACTAGGCTAGTGCATAAAATGATGTAAAAATTAATATGAAAATGGAAGAAAACAAAGAACCATACTTCATGTTCAATGTGACTGTACTCTCCTTCTGTGTTCTCTCTGATAATCACAAGGTCCACATCATTATGTCTGTTGAAAGGAAATGTTCAATTAAATAAATTCCGTTCCACAAAAACAACACTAAATAACACAGAGAACAATGAGCCTCCAACTGAATACCTCTTGAAGAGGTCAATATTGCATAAAGCAAGAAAATTGTTACAACAGGTTCTCCCTACCTTACTTCTATCCCTGGAATGGATTTACACCTTACAACATTGGCATACAGGTCCAGCTGGCGTCTGAAACAAAAGAGAGGGCATTGTATCTATACATGAAATTATTAAATCAAATCATTCAAGAAAAAAAAAACTGGCCTTGTCACAAAATGTTTAGTCATATCCATTCTACAGTAACTGATAATGTTCAACAACAACAAATTACTAATTTTGTACTCAATAAATTACAGCCACTGGAACTGAAAAAATTCGATTCCCACTGATTCCCACCGAGGTCATAAGAATTTTTTCTTTGCCTTGTGTGGTTCCCTGATACCCTTTACTAGGGCTAACGCCCAGTGGGTTTCTCATGGGTTTCTATTAGCACTTTAATTTACACTTCAGAGTTAATTCTCTGTTCCACCAAAAATACACTGAGTATTATTACCAACCTTAATTCCACATTCAGAGACTTGAATGTTGGTTTATCCAAAGGTGTGAATATGTTTCCTGAAACAAACAAAATTTACAGGATTTACAATCTAATGGGGGAGCAAGGTTGGCACAGTGGTGACAGTGCACTAATCTCCCACCAATATGTACCGGGTTCAATAAATAATGAACTGAACAGAACTAGAGGCAAAACACCACCACTTGCTACTTACAGTAATCATTACAAGAAGCTATAAATTTAATACAACCAGTAAACCATCTCCAGAATAACACAAAAATTTGGTATTATCAACAGAGTTGATAGTGTAAAGTGAGTATAAAACATCATCAACAAACAGAGAAAGAGAAAAGGAGATACATGTACTACTAGGTTGATTTCTTTTTCCTCTTGGACTACTGATGTATGCAATGTAAACAAAATCAATATAAACTGCTTTGAAAATTTTAAACAAGACGCAAACTCTACCCTTGATTGCAACTCCATTTCGCTTGACTGATGTTACTACATCCTCCAATTTGTCACAAAATTTTTCTTCATCCATAAGATCCACACCGCTTTATATGCCAACAAAAACAAAACGTTAATAAGCATCTTTAATGTAAAAGGACTGTACACGTAATCTTCATTAAGAGGATACTCAATTTTAAACATCACTGATTGTATTCTACAAGAAATCAGCAAATACTCACTTTAAAAATAAACTATAATAATATTCCACAAGCACATGTTGGATACGAGATGGTAGAAAGCTGAAGAGACGTGTAGCACTAATCTCAGTGGCTATAACTGTCTCGAATCCAACAAGCACAAGTTGAATGATTTTATCAAAAGTGCCCACAAAACATAGATACCATACATACAAATCATCACTAATAATAATAATTTATTACTTATACTATTTACAATGACAGATCAATAGTGCTTTACAATTAATGTCTCCAAATATTAAATTAAAATCTCGACTAATTCAGATATAATGATATATTACAGTTTAAATTGGCTATATAAAATCTGTACCTTAACCACTATTTAAAAAAAAATCCCTACACATAAAGTTACCATGAATTTTCAGTGTAGGGCATAGTACTATGGCTTATATATCATGATAGCTAAGCCAATCAAACCTGGAGAATTACATGCTCAGGGCTACGAAACAGAAGAAATTGAGAATCAGACTAGATTAAAACCATTTTTACCTACACACACTGTCCAATCCAGTTTTAAGAATTTTAATAACTGTGTCGATATTTATTAATAATTAGAATTCGGTGCATGCGAATACTCTGCATGGCATGTACCCGATTGTGCATATTTAAGTCGTGTGTAATTTATGAGTTGTCAGTTGCATTTGATCTTGGCTTCTACCAAGATGAGTCTGAGGTCCGAGTCCAATTAAACATATTTAACGTTACAATAACTTTATAAAAAAGAAGATAAATGACATGCAAATGCACACCTGTAGTCATCAGCCACAATTTGCCTGATTACTACATCCACTTGATCCATCAAAAAGTAAAATATGTCACTATTTCTTTTTATTTATTTGAATATTCCTATACCTCAGAGTAAGCTCCTCAAAGTCGACTGGAGCCCCAATGTACCTGCAATAAAAAAGTGTAAGAATGAGATAATTTAAGCCTGCTGTATTCTAAAACAAGACCATAGAATTCAGTCATTATAATTCAGCCAGTGGATCCAGTTTGTGTGGCACCCCATGTACTCGTAATTAAAATAAATGACTCAACCATAGTACATGAAAGCCTAGAATACTTTGTAAATAAACAAGATACACAGAGACCCCTTTTCTGCTAACTACGACAGATCATTTTTACTGGCAGTGTAGTATGGTATGCAACCACATGGTATGAATTTAGTGGCAAGTTAAGAATCTTTGGAGTTACATGTATGTGAAAGAGGGACTCGTCAATGACCAAATATTGATTATCACATTGTTGATTACAATACCTAAATATATCTTGTACAGCGGTACAAATCTCTGGGCCAACACCATCACCAGGAATTAGCGTCACAGTATTACGCCCACCATACTTGGCATGGGGTGGAACATCATATGCTTGGTGAAAAGACTTCTGGGATATTTTAATGAAAGAGAGAAATGATTTGGAAAGATTTCCACACAGCCCCATACATTAATTATACATGCATCACTGTCATATCAAACCTGTTCCAAAAACAAGTAGACTTTGAGTCACAGTGTGCCATAACAGAACAAAGCACGGTTAAGGCTTTTCAACAGTTTATAGTTTTTTAAATCAGATCACTGACTACTGGAACAACTTGTAACGTAAGCTCAATGCTAGCAATTAAGTTATAATTAATGTATGGGGTTGTGTGGAAATCTTGCCAATGATTTTAAAGCCAAACATCAATGACACTACTACAGTACCCTGGGTGCCAAAGGTTTGTATTTCTCTTTTGCAAAGCAGTGACATACAGTGAATTTTGATGGAAAACTTAAGGATCTTTAGTCACAGCAGTTAAGAAACTCACTTACATGCAAATTTGAAATAAGAGAGCTCACAAAACACGATGGAGTCGCTGTACTTGTCAGCAAGCAAATAGTTACATCATTTTTACTTTGAAGGGCTGACACTAAAAACCAATCTGTGATCATGTTCAAACTCTGGACTCAGTGGAAGAAGTGATCAAGGTTATCAACTTTGGTGATCTGAGAGTTTCTAACCATGACAGATTTGCCATCTGGCTTGGCATTGCAGCTTCACCACTCACTTACCATGAAGAAAAAAACCCTCTGAGACCCTTTTGCACAACAAAATGTGCTTGTCAATGTGCATTACATTATTGGATACATGTACCATTTCAGAGAGTCAACATCCATGTACACTGTTACCTAAGGGAGTTTGTGGAAGGTTTTCCACTCTAAGAGGATTACGTACACTGTATGGATAGTTTTCAGTCACGTGACCAGCAGCCGTGTTGGTGCAATGAAATAAAAGAAAGTATTTGCATAAAAACAGAGTTCAATTCCCAGAGGGTTAGCCTTGTGCACCAACATGGCCACTATGACGTCATGTGAAATTAAAACGATCTATAGTTTGATAGCTACTCTTCAATTCAGCTACGGGAAAGACTTCCACACAGGTCAAACATTTAATTATAAATGCATCACCGAGTAGCAACGGCAAATTTGAAACTTTCGCTGACTCGTGTACACAATGTACATCAAATCAGATGTCCTTAAAACTAATTAGCTGAGCAAAAACGCCAGACACAGCATCTTCTAGCAAAACATGTTCTCTAAGTGAAGCTAATAATCAAACTTGCCTTTCTAAAGATCAATGGTGATATCTGGGAGCAGGTTCTCGCTAGACCGAGCCCGCAAAGCCGTCTTGCTGAGTGAAACACTACCACACCATGCGCCGCCATGTTGACTTGTTTTGTCATGCGGTCTCATATTTGCCCAGCGGCTTCTGCCAATAAAACATAGTATATCCATGTAAAGGATTTCAACTGTCCCATAAGTGTTTCAGTTTGTCTTCTAGCACACCGCAAGCGTGGTTTTGGGTTAGTTGTTAAACGTTTTCTCCGGCGAGTACAGTACAGTATTTACACCAGATTCGTTTCATTTGATTCACGAATTTTGTATTTGATAAGCTCCGGTGCAAGCTCAAAATGGACAGAGGTGACTACTTTGAAGTTGAAGAATTGTCTGAGTTGCAATCACTTTCCAGAGAAGATCTCATCCAAAGGATTGTAAAGCTAAAAAGAGAGAAGAAAGAGCTATCAATGAAGATTGAAAGCTCCACAGTTACCGCAGGAAAAGCGAATTTAAGTAAAACTAGTGACCTGACATGTCGTAAGCCTTCAGAAGACCACACGCCTAAGGATAGTAATGTTGAAACAAAGAAACAAAACAAACAAAGGCCGTTCGACTTCACTCGCTATCAGAAACGACACATAGCATTAAAGATGGCCTACCTCGGCTGGAATTACCACGGATTTGCTAGTCAGGAGAGCACAGAGAACACGATTGAAGGACACTTTTTCGCAGCCCTGACAAAAGCTTGCTTGATAGAAAACAGGGCTGATTGTAATTACTCAAGATGTGGCAGGACGGATAAGGGAGTCAGTGCTTTTGCACAGGTCGTGTCTCTTGATGTACGATCAAATCTGGCTGAGGGTCTGGGTATCATAAAAAGTGGCGACCAGGAAAAAGTGCAAGACAGGATTGGTATGTTAATGAGAATTAATTCATGTGAATACTGTACAAGATTCACAATAAGTTTCAAATTCCAGTGCTCCTACCAAACCATTATCAGTTTTAATTAAATTACTTTGTCAGGTCCTGAAGCTGCTCTTGCAGGGTTTTTGACCCAAGACCTCCCCTCTTATCTGGAACATTGACTGTACCAAAACATACATGTACATGTATCTGTAGATTACTCACATATGAATGTTATGCATGGTTCAGTTCTACAGCTCTACCTGTATTAAATCATCCCCGCTTTTCCCCAGGACAACCCCTGGGACAAATATCCAGTCCTTTGGTCCTAGGGGTGGGGAATTGCTTGGAGTGGTCTAGTCCCTGAGGGTAGGGGTCGGGGCAATTTTATAATAACTCCTTGTTGTTCTTGTGACATAGGCCAGTTCTCGGTTCATGGAGTTTAATATTTTGCTCAGTTTTCTGGTTGAAAAAAGTTGCAGTTGATTTAAACTGTCAAAAGCCAGAAAGTATTCATTTGACTCAGAAGCACTTTAAAAAGTAATTTGATTGAAAATTCTTGGTTTCATTAATGTGGTATTAAGGTTCTGTCCACCAGTGCGTTTACAGTTTTTTCGTCAGTTTTCTTTTTCAAAGATAGTGTTCATGTCTTTATTATATAACCGTGAACAGGTAGTATCGTTTGTTCAAACCCTCTAGAAAAACGTTTGTTTTTACTATTGTTCGAAATCAATATTAATTGATTAATTGTTATGTCCATTTTCACCCAAAATGACATATTTATGGTTCATGAGGAGCCCCGGTGGTGGAGAATTGTCTCTTTCCGTGTTCCTGGGGTGGGGAATATGAATAGACCACCAAGTTTGAAAAAAATTGCAAATTGCCAGGGATATACCCGGGGGAAGGGGGGTGGGGGGCAGGCACATGGTAACATGTAGAATTGAACCATGCATTAAAGTACTGTGTGGGGAAGCTAAAGAGGTACTGACCATTTTAATCTTTTGAATTGTTTCTGAAATTTCCAGTGTCAAAATGAACCACTACTTTTTGTTCTATTTGTGATACATTGTTGTTCCTTGTCTCCTATGGTCATCTTGTCATTAAAGCTTTTGATTTCTTGGGCGTTAATCCAATATCTATCTTGATTGACAGAGAAAGCAAAAGAATTAGAGGAAATCCCATATGTTCATGTTCTAAACAAGCTTCTTCCACCTGACATCAGAATCATTGCTTGGGTACCAGTGGATCTAGAATTTGATGCAAGATTTAGCTGCCTGCATAGGACATACAAATACTTCTTTCCTGCAGCAAATGTTAACGTGGATGCCATGAATCATGCTGCACAGAGACTGGTGGGAAAGCATGACTTCAGAAATTTTTGCAAAATGGACGTTGGAAATGGCGTGCTCACATTTGAGAGGAACTTGCTTTCATTTACTGTTCACTGGGTAGAAACTGACGCACAACATTTTGATGATTGTGCCATGTGTGAGATGACGATTTGTGGATCAGCATTCTTGTGGCATCAAGTACGCTGCATGGTTGCTGTGCTTTTCATGATTGGCCAGAGTCTGGAAAATACAGAAGTTATTGACTGGTTGCTTGATATCAAACAATGTCCTAGTCGGCCACAGTACAATATGGCATCAGAAACACCCCTTGTTCTCTATGATTGTGCTTATGAGAAATTGTCCTGGCATCATGAGTCTAACATTTTGGATGTTCTGATGAAAGATTTTCAAACACAGTGGACCATTCATGCTGTTAAAGCTACAGTGGTTAAAAGTTTGATTGGAAGAATAGAAGCTGCACCAGTTATTAGAGGCATCACTGACAGTGACATGGCTCAGATGTGTGACAGCAGGGAGCGTAACTCAAGGCAACCTTGCTTTTATTATTTAAGTGCACTGATTCCGTTTCAGTTGGTATCAAAAGCACACAAACCACTGAAAAAGAGAGCCATGCACAAGAGCTTTGAGTCTAAACTGGAGACTGTGAATGCCAAGCGAAGAAAAGCTGGTAAAGAAGAGTTTTCAGATACTGGTACACCAAGCAATGTAAATCCAAAGGAATGAAGCACTTTTTTAATAGTTTAAGCATTTTGAATTCTTGGCATTCAATTGTTGTTTTTATTGTACTGTTAATTTACACTGTATGAACTTATTCTCTTATGAACTGTCCAATATAAATCTAGGATTTTGTCAGAGAAAAGACTGTTGAGGCAAAGTATTTGAAAATCTTGAAAGCAGAGAAAGTGAAAAAGTACCACAGAACAATAATGTTGTCAATACAGCTGTCGTTTAAAATCGCTTTGCCAGAAACTGTTACAAGAATCACCTCCTACATTGCATCATTCAACCTCCTTCCCAGGGTCTCTCTTGTTTTGTCTCTCTGTCTCTCTCCATAGGTATCGTCCGGCACGTTTGTAACTTTTGTCTCCTTTTGCAATAATTTGTCCATTTTTACGTGGTAACGTACAACATGTTGGCAGTGAAAGCCTTTCACAATGAAGCACTTGCACACCAACATTCTACAAATAACTTTAAATCAAAGAGGTTAAGACACTTTATTATATGGCTAGTGTTTGTATACGATATAACGCGCGCTCTGATTGGCTAAGCGAAGCGAAGCGCTAGGGCATTATTCTCCCGTAATGCCCACGGGCCGATTACGGATGATGCAAATTAGGAACAAAAACAACAAAAAGTCATCCAAAGGCCACATTTGTTTTATTTACATTGAAAATTGTTGCCGCTAGAACAAAAAACTGAAAACACGACCAGGAAAACTGTAAGTGAAAAGTTTGACCTGGGTGTGGAAAACGTAATGAATAGACTACAGTGAAGAAACGACTTGTGCTTGAACTAACTTTTTTTCCTTTAGAACCGTTATGTTAGCCATATAATAAACAACTTAATAACCTCGACTGTTCGGTCGTTACGGGAAAATCTCAAACCTCGGCCTACCGTATTGACCTCGCTATCGCTCGGTCAATACGGCAAGGCCTCAGTTTGAGATTTTCCCGTAACGACCTCACTCTCGGTTATTAAGTAGTTATTATTGTGGCAAGGTTACAAAAGGTCCCTACACCGTGGTAAGCACTTTTTAAAAAGCTTTCAGATTGATTTCTGTATGATTTGATTTCTGTATTACCTTACCATTTATCTGCCACACGATTCTCTCAATTACCACGGTAATCTGAATTCAAGATATTGCGGCCCAGAAAATTTTGTCGTGTATGTATGACTTTTCATGTCCATGAAAAGAATAAAAGATTAATGGTCTCGTCCCAGTACCCACAGCATTAAGGGTTATATATCCTTACTGGATCGTTCAACTTGGCAATAATTGGATGATATACAAATACATGATATTCTCCATTTGGGCTCAAATATTCACAGGTCTTTGCCCGTGGACATGATCTGTTCAGAGAGACAAAAATTTTGCCTAGAGCAAGATATTCGTGCATACTTTTTAAGCAAAATTGAGATTACTATATTTATTTTCCATTTAATGTTTTTACGGATACTTCCGCGAGACGAGGAAGCAGATCAATCACTAAATGCCATGTGGGGTGAGCGGGATGACATCAATGTCGAACTCTTGTGCAATATGTCAACAGTTTCCACCCTCACGAAACACATCCTGTGTACGCTCAGTTTAGCAAGACACACTATCTCTCAGGTGTTCTCCCATCATAAATAGGTACAGAATGGATGGAAAGTGATAAGTCACGCTAATATTACCTTGAACGGACTCAACAAAGGCGGATTACATTTGAATAAGGAAGGTAATGACTTGTTACATAGAAATTTTGTAAACTTTTTAAAGAATAATTGATCTTCTGTTCCCTTGAATGCCGAATCTCCTGTGTCAGTAAAGCCGCGGTGTATTTCTCAAAGTAATACTAGTCATGACTTGAGCATAGGTACAACAGCGGCTCCTGGAACCTCGTATTTGTTAAATTCATTGCCTGAAAAACGCGGTTTTAAAATAGCGTCCTTGAACGTGAATAGTTTAATAAAACATATCGATGATCTCAGAATTTTTCTAGCTGATAACCCAGTCGATGTCCTTGCAATTAATGAATCTAAACTTGATGATTCTATCAAAAATTGTGAGCTGTACAGCCCTGGTTACGAAATTACTCGAAGGGACAGAAACAGGAATGGTGGCGGTGTATGTTTTTATATTAAAACTTCTATTAGACTTTGTAATACGCCGTGACGTGCACTTAAATGATCTTGAGAATTTGTGTTTAGAAATTCATAAACCATGCTCTAAGCCATTTCTCGTGGTGACTTGGTATAGGCCTCCCTGCTCTTCAGTCGAAATTTTCTCGCACTATGAGACCCTCATCGGAAAATTGGATTCTCTCGGTCTTGAGTACTATCTGATGGGTGACTTGAATTGCAATCTGGCCTCTACCCAGTTCGACTCCAATACACGCTTACTTTGTGAAATTTCTGATATGTATGGGCTACAGCAACTCATAACTGAGCCAACTCGTATTACTGAATCATCATCGTCGTTAGTTGATGTAATATTTACAAACTGCATTAACAGGGTAGTCTGTTCAGGAGTTTTGCATGTTGGCATCAGTGATCACAGCCTTATTTATGTTTATCGTAAACTATCACCAGAGTTTGCTTTCGAAGGGCATTACACTAAAACTTTCAGAAATTTTTGTAATTTTAACAGGGAGAACTTTCGCAGTGACATTTCTCGACAGGATTGGTCTTGTACCAGTGATGACCCGAACGTTTTGTGGGCTGACTGGAAAGCTAAATTTCTGACTATTGTGAACAGTCATGCTCCAATCAAAACAAAACGTGTGAGGTCGGGCAAGGTCCCTTGGATCACATCAGACCTGCGGAAAGGTATGCGCGATCGCGATTTTGCCAAACAGAGAGCTGTAAAGTCTAACGATCCTTTAGACTGGGCTGTGTACAAAAAGCTGCGTAATAAGATCAATGAAGAAGTTAAATCTGCCAAGTCATTGTATTATGCTAATGCATTTCTTCAGTCTAAAGGCGATTTACGTAGAACCTGGCAAATTATTAATGAACTCACGTCTCGTCAGAAAAACAATGCGTCTGTGAAAACTGAACGAGAACTCGCTAACTAATTCTCACGAGCTTTCCAATGCATTTAATGATCACTTTTCAACAATTGGAACCAAACTTGCTAATGAGGTACCCCTTGTTACTGATGGGTCGAGTTATGCTGATTACATTGCTGGCAGCAACAACAAGTTCTCTTTCAGTCCAATTAGTAGTGGCAATGTTTTTTCTCTCCTAAACAAATTATCTAAATCCAAAGCAACTGGTCTGGATAATAATTCCGCCAAACTAATTCGGGAATGTGCCGATCTTATCTCGATCCCTTTATGTAACATTTTCAATAAGTCTCTAAGTTCTGGTTTATTTCCAGACGACTGGAAATGCGCTAGGGTGACACCATTATTTAAACAAGGTGAGCGAACTGATGTGAATAATTATCGGCCGATCTCTGTTATCTCAGTAATAGCTAAAGTGTTCGAGAGAATAGTGTACGATCAATTGTATAGTTTTTTGGCTGATGAAGCGATTATCACTAACCAACAATCAGGTTTTCGCTCCTTGCACTCGACTGTCACTGCTCTTATTGAAACGACTGACAGCTGGGCTTTCAATATCGATCGCGGTTATGTAAATGCCGTCGTTTTCCTAGACTTGAAAAAAGCATTTGATACCGTTGATCACGATATCCTCTTAGCTAAACTTAGTCTGTATGGAATACAAGAGTCTGCTTATGATTGGTTTAAGTCGTATCTAAGCAACCGTACTCAGAAATGTGTTGTTAACGGTTCGCTTTCTAAAGTCTGTTCTCTGGGTTGTGGGGTCCCTCAGGGAACTATCCTTGGCCCTCTCCTATTTTTGATCTATATCAATGATTTGCCAAATTGTTTATCATTCTGCCAACCTAGGATGTATGCAGACGATACTCACATAACATACGCTAGCACAGACTTAAACTCAATACAAACTAGTCTGACTTGTGATCTAAATAACATCCACAAATGGCTTCTCTGCAACAAACTTACTCTGAATTCGACTAAAACTGAGTTTATGTTAATTGGTTCTAGACAGAAACTAAGTACTTTATCTGAATCCCTTGAACTTTCGATAGATAATGTTTCTATGGAACAAGTATCCACTACTAAATCACTTGGGATTCTTATTGATGATAACATGGCATGGAATAGTCATATCCACCAACTGTCCAAAAAGATTGCCTCCGGCATTGGTGCCATAAAGCGAATTAGACCTTTAGTTCCATCAGATACACTACATTACATCTACAATGCCTTAATACAACCCCATTTTGATTACTGTGGTATTGTCTGGGGGAATTGCGGCAAAACGCTCTTCGAAAAATTACAAAAGCTTCAGAATCGTGCTGCCCGCGTTTTGACTTCCTCCTCCTATGATGCTGACGCTGCGTACTTGTTACGACAGCTTGGATGGAAAGACCTGAATGCCCAACATCAAATTCATGTAGCTTTAATGGTGTTTAAAGCTCTTAATGATCTCGCTCCTGACTACTTATCCACTATGTTCACTGAGTGCAGTACGTCAGGATATGTCTTAAGAGACTCTACAAATAAATTGAATGTCCCTTTACCCAGAACAAACTACCTAAAAAGGAGCTTTAGCTATAGAGGTGCAACTCTCTGGAACAGTCTACCTTGCAATCTAAGACAAGTAAAATCTCTAGATCTTTTTAAGCAATTATTAAACCTTCATTTTAGTTAAATATAATTAAGTTAAATACACGGCATTCATGGAAAACAGGTTTAGTTTAGAATAGTATTTTACTGTAGAGACTTTTTAAGCGTACGTTTATTGTTATCAGGAATCATTATGTAATTGTATTTTAAATTGTAATTTACCTGATGAATTTTACCGTGTTTAAATAAAGATATTGATTGATTGATTGATTGATTGATTGATTGTACGCGTTACTTGTAAATAGTGTACGTATTGCTGCTCTACCGTTAGGGTCAGCACATTGTCCAATTTGTAAAATTAGGAATTTAGAGAATTAGAGTTGTTAAAAACAAGCTTCCTGTGCTGTTTTTTTTGGAGGAGGGGGGTGGGGGGGGGGGGGCAGGAGTAATGCGCGACACTTTATCTAAATTTAGTCATTGAGACATCAGAGTGACAAAATCTTTTAGTATTTGTGATTCAAAAATTAGCAAATAGCCTAATCTTGGTAAATTGAAATTCAGCCTTAAACAATACACTTCAACACTAGCCTCCGGGTGTAAAATACATTGTTGGCGTTTGAAACTGATGAAAACAGTGTTAAAGTCATGGTACTATGATCAATATTTCCCCATTCATTTTGTAGGTGTATTACATAGAATTCCATGAAGGAATGGAAATGCCGTTTACCGTTTCCAATTATCTGCTTTAGTTTTGGAGATTTTTAAGTTTGAAAATTGTGTTAAATATGCAAATTATATTTAACTGATGAAGTCATACATTCAACCCAATTTTATATCAAGTATATATGAAATAGAGCTATCTTGGTCAATTTCCAGAGCAGGCCAATGAAACTTGGTAGGCTAATACGAGAAGTCGGAGTTTCAAAAAACACGTGCGCGCGTCGGGATAAAAAGAAGCATATAATGTTCTTCTTTTGTCATGCAATATACTTTCACGAATTTGCATTCAAAAACCTTTGTATTTTTAATTTTATCCCGACGCGCGCAAGGGTTTTTTGAAACTCCGACTTCTCGTATTTGCTATACAGAAAACAAACCTACGGCCTTAAAGAAATTCTATTCCCACTGATGGCAACCCACTCTTTTCCAGTCCCCACCCTCTTGGTTTCAATAGGTCAATGATTTACCGGTCGCAAAACATTAAACGAGGCCACAAACTTGAGCTAACATATTTATTTTACATTCAGAGTTATAATTTACAATTGTCAGAATTCAATCTCCTGTTTGTGATTTGCAGTGTTGATTGAAGCTTTCAGTAGACACTTGAAGTTTATTTGTTGCCCTAAAAGGTCTTATGTATATTGCTAGAATGGATGCTCCAAAATATGGTGAGACACTTCGTGACACAAAAACAGGTACAAGCAGATAAACGACACCCTATTTAGGGAGAGAACAACCGCTGGGTCAGGCACTGATCTCTAGTGATTATGTCTAAGCGCTGGCTCGAAATTGTTAGCTCTCATAAATTGTTTTAATTTGGTTACACCATAATTAAACTTGGTAAACCTTTGGTAAGACTTAACTTAGATCGGTTGGTACTTTATATACAGAAATTTAAGTGTCTCACCATATTTTGGAGTATCCATAATAGTCACACCAAGGTCTTATAGAAAGCTGATTTCAATTACTTCCCAGGAATACCCTGGTAATTTCCATGTTGAGTTGTGTGTATTGGGTTCAATTTTTTCCACATTCTTGGCACACCCACTGCTCGTCCTCTTCTGGCACAGATTTTAGATTTGCACATTCCCTGTGCGATGAAAGGAATGACCATGTCAAGTGGCTGGCATTATTCCGGTTCATTTTTTTCCACATCCTTGGCACACCCACTTCTCGTCCTCTTTCGGCACTGATTTCAGATTTGCACATTCCCTGTGTGATGAAAGAAATGACCATGTTAAGTGGCTGGCATTATTCTTGTTTATCCCTAAAGGTTCCCCTCATAGCTCTTATAATAATTTAAAGTTCTCATTTGTTGTGGGCTGATTCATCATGTCCTTTATAAACAACTCAGTTTTAGATTTTAGGCAATGGTATTACATTATAGAGAAGTTTTTTGCTGATCACGCAAGGCTGGAGTTTATAGAGTTCACAAATTAAATAGGGTTTAGTACCCAATTAGTTGCTTTTCCAGTTTAACTATAGTTTTAGCCCCGTGCATATAAGCATTCATCTATTGACTTCCATAAGTGAACTCCAAGCCCCCGACACTAGTATCCCATATTCACAACTGTACATGAATGTACTTACTTGTGGTACCATTTTGAACATGCATCACACATTATCCATGTTCTAGACGGCTTATTGTACTTTGCGAAATGGTACTTTGCGAAACGAACCGAAACGAAATGAAATCTGTACTTTGCGAAATGAAAATCTGTACTTTGCGAAATAAATATTTCCTTTCTCGCTGCGTCTACTCGGATATTCTAAACAGAAAGTTCCCCCCAAAAAAGCAGTTTCGCCTTGCAGTGCAGTTCAAGTGTAACAAAGTGCAGAAAGTGTAACACCGGTGCAAATTACAACGAAGATTTCCGAAGTTAAAACGAAGACTCGAAGACTTCTGAAGACCAACCGATGTATTTCGAAGACCGCCGAATATCGTGCGAAACCTTCCAAAGATTTCCGAAGACCACACGAAGATTTCCGAAGATCACCCGAATGCTTCCGATGATTTCCGACGATCACCCGAACACTACCGAAGATTACCGAAGATTACCGAACACTTCCGGTGATCTCCGAATATTTTCGAAGCTTCTCCAAGTTTCGGAAGATCGAGGGCAATGCCTTCTGCGTACCTCAGTAGTCAATGTATGGATTTGAAGCTTTATAAGTAGTCTATTTTTTCAAGTGTATTATTAATAAGTAATCACATGATTTTTCTCGTGCAATTTGGAATAAATCAGCACTCGTAATTTTTTTCAAAGACCACAAAGCCTACGGGCCCGTGCAATTTTGTTGGTCTTTGAAAAATTTACTCGTGCTTATTTATTCCAAATTGCACGAGAAAAATCATGTGATTACCTATACTAATAAGCTTTCTATATTGTAGTAAGCTGTATATATTTTAATTCCTTCTCTAATTCCTTTTTGGCATATTCCTACACTTATTCACAATCGGGAAATTCAGAATCAAACTGGTTTGAAACCATGCAATGTTAACTGCAGATTGGGAGGATATGGACATGGGACATTTTTCAACTATCTTTCTGAACTCAGATGTACATGTGTTCATTGAAAATTTCCTAGCAGGAAAATTTGCCTACAATTGACTTGGTGTTTTACTGTTCTTAATTAAGGTACTAATCAGATCATGTTTTATCCTGTGATCTGTTATGCTATATTTCATCCTTTAAGTCACTTAAACATTACTCCTTCATTTGATAGCTAAGTTTAATGTTTATGCTGTCATGTTTTCCAAAAGCATTAACCAGAGACCTTTGTCTCTCGAGAAACCACAGCTACTAAATGTACAGTATAAACATACACACTGAGACTGATCAGTCGTAATGTTCTCCCAAGATTACTCTGGCAAGCGGACGGTAAAATTATGCAAATCGTCAGCGCTGGTCCCTTGCTACATCCGGACTACACAGGTTAAGAAAAGAGAGGAACTGTTCGTGGTCTGTAGCTAGCCATGAGCTTCTTCATGAATGTAGCCTTGAATAACGTTCGACATCAATAGTTGTGAATTAATTTTTTTAGACAATCCCACCCCACCCTAACACCATACACAATCCCCTTCCTCTTTGATTTATTACTCCGTGCAAATAAATATACATACAGAGAATACAACGGAAAATGGATTAAAAAAAAACAAAAGAACATAAGATTACCTAGACCATAGTATTCATATCATCAACGGATCGGATGGTTTAGTTTGGCGAATAAAGATGTTTCGGTTATTTTTATTTTCGATAACTTTTTAGACATTATGTGACGGTAATCAAAATTGTTATCATATTCATCTTTTTGCGGAAACAATCTGAATTCCGTCTACAGATTCGAAATTCATTTTGTGATCTTGTAGCTGCCTTCTTTTTTGTCAAAGGCAAGGACGCGGAGATTTCAGAAAACAAAAAAAATGTATTCGGTTATTGTTATTCAATGAACGCAAAAACGCAGGATGTCAAAACGAACAGATATTTTCCATCGGTTTATCACGGAATCCAGAAACGTGTATTTTATTAGTGCGCAAAAATGAGTTTCAACAAGTTCCAAAAATTGGAATAGTTCAGTCGTTACCGTAACCTTTATTTTGCTTTTTGTCTGTCTAGTATATCCTACCAAACTGACTCTTTTGTGACGAGTGTGCCAGCTAATAATTCACACTGACCGCCACTTACTGTACATAGCTGCAAATTCTGCACATCGCGGCGTGCTTTCAAAATCAACATTTGTTTAGAACTGACCCTAATTCCGGTTTTTTTCAATACGAGAAAATAAAATTTTGAGCCGTCTTTGTCATTGCAATGTTGACAGAATTATGGAATACAAATGGTTAATTTCCTACTCCCAGTGTATACTCTTTATTCAATCAGAAACGAAAATATTTATTGTAGTTTCTGAGTGCCCCTTACCAGCACGTTTTTATATCCACAAACACAGACCGCATAAACGAGATGGAAATTGCGAGGCAGGGTTAAACCATAACAGGTAGGAATGAGTAGGAGCGTATCAAACCTTTAATTGTAGTTTACCTCTTGCAAGTTAAATGTGTAGGGTAATTTTTGTCCTCTTTTTGTGTTTGCCTTGTTGAAATCGCGGTCTTTAAAAATTAAACTCAAAGCCGCACTTGAAATATTCCAATCGACTGAAAGATGTAACTGTATGTTTTTAAGAAGTCCACGATATTGTACATCACATTCGTGTGTCCGTGTGCTCAATGAATTTCAAAAAATATATCATCGAAAGATTAATTTTCACAGAAGCTATGCGGTTTATTTATTTTTCTCTTGCTTGTTGAGGTATCCCCTTGTCAAACGAACATTTTAAAAAGCTAATGCAATGTTTAACGTTTGTGGCCTGATTTTAGATCAGAGATCTCGCGAAACGCCATAATATTCTTTTTGAGGAACCACCCAATAGAGAACATACTTGCACTTTCGTAGATCTTCAAACAGCAAACAACAGTTTGTGTTATCCACTTTATTTAATTTTCGGGGTTTTTTAGTGGGAGGGGGGGATCACAGTCTCCGAACTTAAAAATTAATTCATCTAACTGCCGCGATCTGGAAGAAAAGAGAATATGATAAAAAACGTTTTCTTTTAGGGGACTGAAATATAGTACGTTAAATTTTAATTAAGTAAATCTCTTTTTAAACTTCCTAAAGCAGGAAATTGTGTAAAGCGATTTTATTGTATAATCCTATTAAGTACTTCGGCTTTGGTGGTCTGTTGCTTACTGCTTACATTAATGTTTCTTGTAATATTAAGTTTGAAGTGGTTTACCACAACATTTCTTTCTTTTTCATTCCTTTCGTTCTGTCTGCTGCAATTTCTGCAGTTACCAGGTCATAAACCAGGACTATCTACTTAAGCAATACGTGACGTTACTCAGGAGTATTGTGTGTTTTGACGTGAACTTAACTTGAGCTTAGACTGTGTTCTTTAAGGGGTTTCAGGTGAGCGGAAAAAACATGATAAAATGATACAATATGTACACTTAACGTCATGAGATATTACATCTACTGGACTTTAAGTCACGAAAACAAATACACAGAACTACAAAATCCAGTTAATTTCGTTTTTTGGTTATCATCCACACCCGGGGGCTGGTACTTTTAACTAAAATAGTTATATTGTTCATTTTTGTGTCAGTAGAGATCTAAAACTGTTTCATATTTGACAGCTGTTTTCAAATAAGCTCATGTGTTAAGCTGCAAACAAAAGAGTGCTTTAATCAGCTTAACCTGGATTTTTGTTTTTTTTCCTCGACACATATATTGTGCAACATTTTTTTCGTCCTGGGTAATGTCATTACTCAGCCAATATTAAAACCAATATTAAAGCAAAAAGAATGAGTAAGAACGTAAAAGTTTAAATTTCGTAGCGATAAAAGACCCGTGCACTGATCACTGATTGTTTGTTTGCCATTCAAGCTGGAATCTAATGAGAAAACTGTTTATATGCTTGATAGCAGCAGAGTTCAGGAGCAGCGACCGAAACAGGAGCAGATGGGATCGCACAAAAAGCGGAAGTTTGGCGGGATAGAGATGTGCTCCGTGCCGAGTACCCAAAGTCTTGGAGTACACTCTGTACAGGGAAACATCACGTTCCGTAAAGGTCGAAAGCGAGTAGAAATCTGTCTCTTGGGCCTATGTGCAATACTTCTCTTGGTCTGTACCGTGCTTGCTGTGTTGTTTGCAATGGAGCTTGCAAATGGCACTGAAGATGGGTCACATCGAGAGGGAACTAGCCCTCCAACGTCAGCGCCAAGCCCTACCACTGGAACGTCGGAGCCAAGGGTATGCAACACAGCGGAATGTCTTGAGATAGCAGCACGATTCACGCAAAATATAAATGATTCTGTGGATCCGTGCGAGGATTTTTTTCGCTTTGCTTGTGACGGCTGGATACGGGACAATCCGATCCCGCCATCCGAAAATGAGTTCATCACCTTCATCAAGAAAATTCAAGCCAACAACGAGAAACTTCGAAACTTGCTTCAAGACGCAACTGGAGATTATAACGACCCGATTATGAAAGCCAAACGGTTCTATCGCTCATGCATGAATGAGGGCGAAGTCGAAAGGACAACCAAGCAGCAGCTGTTAGAACTGATCCGAGGTCTGGGGTCATGGGCGCTGGACAATCAAACGTGGAATCAATCGGTGTGGAATTGGAAACGTGTCCTCCTGGCAATACAAAAGACATTTTTGCATTCCTCACCTCTGTTTACTATTGATGTCTCAACGGACCCTCGGTATTCTGAAAAACACATTGTAAAGGTAACATCACCTAAGAGGGTTTAGTTGGTTTGAAAAATTAATCAGTCAAGTCTTCTTTGAGTGACAAACATCACATAAGATATCATAACGGTTCTATCAATGCTTTCGGCAGAAAAAATCAGTACAACTTTTAAAACAACTATTACAATTTGAATAAAATTCGTTTCACTGAAATTTAAATATTGACTGTTGCCTTACAGTGCAACTACTCAGACCAAGGCCACCCAAGAAATATTTTACAAATTGGCCAATAATGTTTGAGTGATGAAACAACAGAATAGCAGCAATTTGAATTTTGTTGTGCTTCGATGGTGGGGTAAATTTGTCATACATAATTAATTTTGTCAAAATCCATTGTTCCGATGTGAGATTCTCTTTGGCTAGTTTGCAGGAAATTTTCTTGGGTGACCTTGGTTCCAGTAGTCGCACTGTAAAGGATTATGAATCAAGTAGAATAAATACATTAGTAAACAATCACGGACTTTTTGTTGACAAAAGAGTGACGTTGGGCGTTGGTAGACAACAATTTTTTTTCTTCTTATGATGATGCTGTAACATAATTTTTTTCGGAATATGATTCTGTGCTGATTACTAAAGTAATAAAAAACGCGCCGAGTGCATTGTTGAGTTATATAAGCACGCGGGAATTTTTAAGAACACGAGAGAAGTGCCTAGAGAAGCACGAGCCGAAGGCGAGTGCTTCTGGCACTTCTCGAGTGTTCTTAAAAATTCCCAAGTGCTTATATAACTCAACAATGTACGAGGAACAAGTTTTTTATTTCTTTTATAAGATGTCCCGGAGATTTAAGCGAGCTTTCATACCTATTTGCTCGCGCACGAGCTTGTGACGTAGGCAGCGTGCATTATAACTCTACAGTGCACGCGTGTGACGTAGAGCGCGTGCTTTAACGGAATATAATGAACTCGATTCGACCAATCACAGCGCGCGTAACTCTTCCAACATTTTATAATAACATATCAACTTTTTCTTGAAGTCGTTTTTTCCTGTGTTGCAACTCCCATGATCGCTAGCCCCAGAGAAAATACATGCTTTGCACTGATTTGTTTAATGACGTTTAATCAGCTGTCTCTACGTTTTGCACTGAATGAAACTTCTTTTTCGTTCTTTCAGCTCAGTCCTCCAGAATTAAGCTTGATACGTGAAGAGTATCTTACCAAGAACAACAGCAAAGTGGACATGGTAAAACTTTGAGTGCATTCTTATTGTTAAATTCTTGCCGTACGCCTTCCTCGTTTGCGGTCTCTGCTGACATCAGCGAGACTTCAACGGAAAAAAAAGGGAAAACTAATTTTTATAAAAATAATTGAATAAGTTTAAGGATCTCGCTTTTTCCTATAGCGATGCTTTTGTGCTAAATTTTACGTACTAAATCCTCAATTTCTCGATGACCTCCGGAAAACATATGTTTGTAAAATAAGATATTTTTTATTAGCAGTTTTGTCACATTTTTTTTCCACTTCATACGTGCCCTTTCGACGTTGTGTCTTTAATGCGTCTTGTTTTATCGTAGATTATCCTGGCGAATTAAATTCTTACTCTGATTAGATAAATGAATCATTTCAAAACTTTTATACCGTCTTTAATTATAGAGAAAAATATTTTTTAGGCTACAATGTACGTTCACTCGGGACCGGTCCCAAATGGATCCGATCTAAAAATCATGACGGATAGGCGTTTTGTTCACACGCGACCTGCTAACCGTACCGTAAGTCCGTTCCCAATAAGTCCGATTTCTGGACCTCCAAAAGAGCAGGTCCAGTTGTGTAACCGTTTCAGGGCTTTCAGTCCCAAATGGATCTGTCACCGTGTCAACACCTAGACCGGTTCCTTTCGGTACTAGCAGCGCAATTTAAGCTTGGGTACTTAAATTTATCTGTCACCGTCTACGAATGCTTAACTGCTAAAAAATGGCTGCTTTGCTCACTCAGACCTAGTACCAAACCATAACAGGCCGGCCCCGTGTAAACAAAAGCGGTCCGTTCCAGGATCGGGTCGGATCCATTTGGGACCGGTCCCGTGTGAACATTGCCTCAGTATAATTATTAACTTGTGCAGAGGGCACGACAATAGTTGAGTTTACATCCTTTTTCATGTAATTATTATATTATATTTTGTTTCCCTTTAGAAGAGAAACGCGTATCTGGAATACATGACAACTGTTGGAATGCTTCTTGGAGGGCAAAATGCTACGACTCAACTACACATGCGCAGGATACTTGACTTTGAAAAGAAGCTTGCCTGGGTAAGTGTAAACCAATTATCAAGCAAGTTTTTTTTAAGGAATTAACGAGGAAACGCCAACAGGAACAACAGAAGCAACAATTAACAAAATCTTTCATTCACCCAAAGTACTGGAAACTTTTGCATGTATTAGATGAAAAAAGCTGTTACCCTACCATTAGTGGCAGTTCAAATTGTTGAGCGTCACCACATTGCTAAAGGTCAAATTAATGTCGTTCGTGACCAAAGAAATTGTTGTCGCAAGGCCCTGAGACAAAGAAAAATATCCAAACATGTAGTAACTTGTCCAATGTCACCCTTCTAAACGGTAAAAGCTCTAATTCATGTCACACTTTTACCTTTTTGCAGAATACGCCTTCTCAAGCGTATCTTTTCGAGAACATCCACAACACCATAACAATAGAGGAACTCCAGAAACGCGCTCCTAAGGTAAGAGGAATATTGTTAGCTCATGCTTAAATAACGTTTAATAATATTGTAAATTCTTTTGACATTCCTGGATATATATAATATACCAGCAAAATATGTATTTGATAGTGCTTAGAAAAGAGACTTGCTTAGTAAGCACGAGACGAGCGCGTAAAACTCCTGGTATGGCTGCAATTGCATGCTAAAAGCGTTGGTAGCTTAATTCCGTGCCCGGGGGAGGGGTACTCCCCTATGTAAGCTATATATGTATGTGCCACCCCGAAGGTTATGGCTTTTGAGCCGTTTTGGTCTGAAAACAGGTATAGATTTTGACCATTATGGTCTTAAATCGGTTATCGTTTTCGAGAGAACACTGAACGAGGAGCGTATCAACGTATTTGTCTTTTCAATTACAAATAAACATTAGACAAAGAAAAGTAACCAAAACAACCAAATATATCGTTTGAACTGAATTTTACCAATTCTTGGCTCCGGCATTGATGCGAAGCTCAATTGCGCTACACGGCAAAGCCAGTAGGAAAATTTGTAACCCCAACGTCAGGTCTGAAAACGAGTGTGGAAAATGGAAGTTCTTGATCTGAAATAGGGTCAGGATTTGGAGAACAGGGCGGCACACCCCTACCAAGAATCCCGAGTAGAACCCCCCCTTCCCATGGGATTCAACGGACTAATCACTATGGGGGGCATGACAGCCGGTGATACATTTTTATCAAATAGACAATGATTCATCCGCCATCCGCTTCTTCAATCATATGAATTGCATTCACAATAATGATTCTTCTATGCAAATCTTGAAAGGCACCCACGAACAGCGCACCGTCTTTTCCTCCCGTTTTCTTCTAAAGCGAACGCATCATAAATCTTATCTGAATTGATTAAAGCTCCTTCAATTTACTCACAAGTTTTTGTCAATAGTCAAGGTACATTCCCTATTTCAGACCTAATTGGTCCAAATTACACCTTGGTGCTCTTTTCATCGATCTCAGTTATCTCAAGGTACCGGCGTGGCTTATGTTGCCCTATCTCTTTTTCTCTTGCAGTTTCAGTGGCTAAATCATTTGAACACGTTGTTCGATGAGTTTAATATAACTCTGAATGCGTCCGAAAGTATCATCGTGTCGTCTCCCGAGTATCTCCGAAACATGTCCGAAGTTGTACTTACCACTGAGAGCGCGTAAGTACCCCTAGGTTACTACCCAGTCACGGAGTAGAAGCAGATAGTTACTGAATTAATAGGGGGGGAAATGCGAATTATCCTGAGTTGAAATACTTGGCCGCGCGATGGGTTAACACCTGGCCTCTGGTCACATAAACCTCTCAAAAGACTGCTATGCACCACTTGGCGTGGAAAGGATTACTAAAATCCTAGGCCATTTTCACCCAGTGTCAGAAATTTTTACGAATTATCGATGTTACAGTGAATTTGCAGTCAATTTTTGCCTTTAGTTTCAACTTTGAATCTGATTGGTTGTTTCAGTACCCTGTCAGATTACTTCATCTGGTCGGTGTTAAAGAAACTGGTGCCGTTACTATCCAGGCCCTTCCGAGAGGCAGAGGCTAAATATAAAAGGCTGACTTCTCACATCAAGGCGGAGCCGGCAAGATGGCTGACGTGCATCAAAACCACTAACTACTATCGCGGGCTCACATTCGCTACCGGAAGTTTGTATATCGAGAAGGCGTTTGACAAGAAGATGATTCCGTTGGTATGTGCTAAATAATTAACACTTATTCGCCGTAGTGGAGGTAAATATCCACCACTTTCACCTACACTGAGATGAAAAATTGTTTTAGTATATACCACACAAGCTGAATAACTACCGTTTATTCAAATATTTCCTTAAGGATACCGAAATGGGAAGCGGTTTTGTTGATCTTCGGCTGCTTAGAGGTAAATAGTACTTTGCTAATCATCTCCGAGTTAACCAATCAGAACGCGCAAAAACGCTCTATTTGGTATATTATTAAATCAATTATGCAAGCGTTTTCATGCTAACGTTTTCCCTCAAATAGCTAGACCACCCATTAGCTTTAGCTTTTCCTTCCCGGAACCAAATTTTTCGTCTCTTCAACAAATGCCTAAATGTGTTGTTTTGTGATGACCCTTTGTCTCTTTAGTTGCATCATATAAATCTGTTTACTCGCAGGTAA
Source organism: Galaxea fascicularis (assembly GCA_948470475.1). Taxonomy (NCBI): domain Eukaryota; kingdom Metazoa; phylum Cnidaria; class Anthozoa; order Scleractinia; family Euphylliidae; genus Galaxea; species Galaxea fascicularis. Next base: position 28,934,345 of record OX419341.1, on the reverse strand, counting down.
AGGATATGATGGACGACATAAGAAAGGCTTTCCGAGAAGAAGTAGCTAATTTGACCTGGATAGACGATGAGACAAGACCTAAAGTATACGAAAAGGTACATAGCGCACAGAGCTTTCAAACCTGGAGATGAGTTTCCTTGAAAAACAAAGATGGCGGAAAGACTATAAACAACAGGTTTTAGATGAATCTTATTGCACTTGAAAGTCGATGTTCTGGGTTTTTCGTAGTATAGGCATTTCTTAATAGGCAGTCTCTTTCCTCCTGGGATTGACTGAGCAAATGTTTACAGTGGTCATTTTCGTACACGTTTGTTTTCCGTGCAGGAGGAAGCAATAGTGGAGAAGATCGGTTACCCGGAATTATGCGTGAACAAGACTTTACTAGAGAAGTACTATCATGGGGTAAGTAAGAAACTTACAGCTTCATTGTTTTTACTTTTTACTGACATTAATTTTTATTTCAAAATGTTACTCGAAATCAGTATTGAGCTTCGTTGTTCACTCGTGTTTATTGTTTATTCATTAAATTCATTTATTGAGTCTGTTCTCTGTCCAATGATGTTTTATGAATAGCATTTTTGTGTGATTTATCGTGGAACGTTGTATTGGGATTTATCTCAGCTTGAAGTTGATGACAAAAGATTCCTTCTGAACGAGGTGAACGTGAGCAAATGGTACTCGGCCCAGTCTCTCGCCAAACTAAGGAAGCCCTCAACAAGGGGACAGTAAGTACATAAACTTAAAAAAAAGACGAATACTTGAAAATTATCCTGCAAAAAAATCACCTGGAATATCGCCTGATACGTCGACGAGGCCGACGTCCGAGTGGGCTAAAATCAGGGAATATTCCGCAAGATTAAGCAGGACAATTATTTTATGTTCTAAATACAGTTCACTGAATTTATCAAACTTAGCTGGAAAAGCAGCAATATTCAACCTCGTTTCCAGGGCCTTTCTCCGCCTTAGTTAGGGCGGAAAAAAGCCCTGGGAACTAGGTTGGGGCATGTTTCTCCACGAAAACACACAAAATGGCGTATACAGGAAGATATCTGTTGTCTTCATTCAACTAATGTTGAGTGCCCCATAACAATATATAAAAAGCGTTCAGTGGATTGTTGTTATTTATTCGTGGTGGTTCAGATGAAGGCTTCCTTTGATGTGGATCACGCGGCCTTTCAAATGCACATTCAGGCTTCATTTGTTGAAAGGATCAACTGACTGAGTAACCCAGTGGAACAATAGGAAGCTTTAGATGGAAACGGTATCCCGAAAGTCGCAAGAAAAGTAGGAAAGTTGGCTTGCCACGTGCAGTTACATTTTGGTACATTTCTCTACCCTCTTCTACAAACCTATATGCAAAACTTACATAAGTCACCTTTTCGCTTAACATCAACGTCCTCTCTACTTACTGTATTACTTTAGTCAATTCTCGATAGTTCAGCTCACACTGAACATGCATGTCATCTGTCGCCAAATTTTTTAACAACCTTTAGAAGGGGAGATTGAGGTCTTCGAATTCTAGAATACCAAGTTTTGCACCTTTAATTAAACGCTAATAACTTTGAATGGAACGAAATAAAAAGATCGAGGTCAGATATATTTTGGCTGATCACTGAGTGGCAAAATCAACTTTCTTTGTGTTCTTCTCGAGAAGAAAAGTCGAACACAAAACTACGTTTTACCCAAAAATATCTTAAGCGGCTCACAGCATTGCCGTAAAGTGCGATCCATTTAATGAAAAAAAAACATCCTTGAGCACTTCAATTATTCCCCAATAGTCTCCGTTAAGTTTTCTGAGCGGAATCGGCTTTCAAATGTTTGTAATATAAAGTTTTTAAAATAGCACCCCTACCAATATTTTCCCTTATGAATATATTCATGGCCATGTATCCCCGCGATCTCAACTTTAATAATTATTTGTTTCGAAATGGCGTTTCTGTTTACATTATACAGTAAAACAGTGGAGTAGAGTTTCCTTGATGTTTTTCCCTTTTTTTTTATACAATGCAGGTGGTTTAACGGACCACAGTATGTAAATGCATATTACCAGTGGGAGAAAAACGAAATAAGTAAGTGTAGTATGGACCGCAATCTTTCTATTTTCTGTTGTAAAGTTTGGTTGAGATGCTCATTTGCTGGGTGATCTTCAATCCGGCATCGTTTTGCCACTCAGGGCCGTAGCCAGACTTCAGAACAAGACGAGGCAAGTTTCGAGCGCCGAAGGCGCGAGGGGCTAGTGGGGTCTGGGGGCATGCCCCCCAGAAAATTTTGAAATCAAGAGGCTCAGATATGCTCTTTTAAGCATTTTTCGTCATTTTTCTTCAGAAAAGTCAATCTTGGGCAACTGTAGAAGTTGTTAGAGACTGGTGCCACAGAAAAAGGCCAAAATCAAGACGTCTTGCCTCATGCTGGCTACGGCCCTGCTACAAGCGTACAAATAATGCTAATCCGGCAATGATCTCTGATCCCAGTCAACATGGTACTACGGTCCTTAAGAATCACGGGGAGAACCGCGGGAAGTTCGAACCTAACTGACCAGTTTGTTTAACGGTTCATTTTTGGTCTTACGACAGCGGCTCTCTAGCTGTTAAGTTGGCTAAAACCTGCTAAAACTTGTGGCCTCGAGGAGTAAGCAAAAGTCGTTCTTTTTCCTTTTTTATCGCTGTTTTTGACACTACAAAGTATATTCAACCCTGGCAGGTTGCGTTTGATTCTTTGCTTATCGTTTGTTTACTTTAGATATCCTAGCAGGAATACTTCAGCCACCATTTTACCACGGACGCTTAGCTCCAAGGTAAGAAATCAGAATATTTCCTTTTTCTCTCTTTGGCATAGAACGATAGAACAAGAGAGACTCTGCTTTAAAACACCTCTCCATGGCAATAAAACAAACCAAAGAAATGAAACTATTTGAACCATGTTGCCGCAAGGCCAAACAGCTTTTATGAGTAAGCTATATTTATACAGTTTTGTGAGCAATATAAATCTTTTATCAAAAATTATCTTTTTTAGAAGGTGAGCCAGTGAACTTCCTCATTTGGTTCCAGTTCCGATTTGACTCTGAATCTGAGGTCGAATTGAAATCATAGATGAATCATTGTAGTTGTAGTAAGTTCCACACTGTGAATATGATCATTTCCGCAGAGTCGTTAACTTTGGAGGAATTGGAATTGTCCTGGCCCATGAGCTTACTCACGGCTTCGATAGTGTCGGTAAGGAGTACACTACACTCGAACTCATTTACCAAATTGAAGATGATGGCATGTTCTCTGAGAAAATATTAGACGCTTGACGGTTTAAGATAAACTGCCGAACCCATCCGCGTTTCCATCGTGCATCCGTCAACAGTTTTTCTTGACGTCAAGCATGCATTAATTCCCTTGAGAATACGGAACATCGTCAACTAATAGGCCTTATCACCACCAAGCCTCGTCTTTACAGTATATTTTGCTCATCCTTTGCACGTGCACACTGTTCGCACGTGGGTATTCCATACAATTGTCTTGCTTTGGGATTTAGTTCATGCTACAATTTACAACTTTGAAATTCGAAAACGAGGCTTGGTGGTGAAATTAGCAAGTTTGACGTAAACACACATAAAGGCCCGTTTACACAGGCGATTTTTGTCGCGGCAACTCGATGCAATTTTTGTCGCGCTAAATATTTGCATCAAGTTTCAAACATGTTCGAAACCCCTGCGATATCGCGGCGACAAATCGCGCGGAAAATCGCACCTGGTTTACACGTGCGATTTTGAAGTTGCAACTTCAGCGCGACAAAAATCGCCTGTGTAAACGGGCCTTAAAGCGACGAATGACAAACAAACTTTTTGCGGCAAATGAGGTCACGGAAGTCTAGGGATAACGTTTCATGCTTAAAAAAAGTCACTGGCGCTTTTCTTTCGATTACTTCAAAAAATTAAAAAAAACTCATGGCATAGTGATCTGGATAATGCCTATTTGACATCGATGCTTATGTCTGAACCTTCCAAATAAAGTCATTAAGATCGAACGTTACGAATTTTCTTGTTCACGAGAGGATATGAATCAGCGGCAGGAAAGGAAAATCAATGTTTTTTGGCCACTCGATGCAAAGTTTTGACGGTAAGTATACTGAAAGCTACACACAGGCCAGCATTTATTTGACATTCTAGTTCAAGCCCTTTTAAATTTGTATTGAAACTCCTGTGTTTATAGACTCATAACACTTTCAAGCCGTAAAAAACTTATTTTAATAAGCTGATAAGTTCAGTTCTTTCACGTCAATATGGTGGTTGGGAAAAAGTTACTGAAACTGCTTGACAGGATGAAAAATAAACTATAACTAAGAAACAAGTCTGGCTAGTGAAAAATTTGTTTTGGCTAGTGAAACAAACGTGTGCACTAGCCACTGGGCTAGTAAGCTGAAAAGTTCGTCTCGAGCCCTGATAAGGGCTATTTGTAACAAAACTAAGGTTTGATCATTTCAGTGAGTGTAATCCTAAAGGATAGGGGAAGGGGCGGGGAAGGGGCAGAGGAAGTGGGGGGGGGGGGCTTACGACGCTGAATCACGTTTCGACAACTGTGGGATGTCACCAGGGTGGTAGTGTAGGTTTTGCACCTTAAGTCCCATTCAAGTTGTCGAAACGCCAGACAATGTAACCTGTGATAATCCTTCTCAAGATTACGCTCACTCGCCTATATACGTAGTACTTTCTCAAGTCAGTATAATACCACCGCTTTTTGAAAGTCTTTGACGATATTTCGTTTGGACAAGAACGCCAAAAAACAGTACGCGCAGGTGGGATGAAAGGCACGCGGTGAAAGCTAAGAATGCTGGAACACTGTTGGACAATCCCACTGAAATGCTTCGGGGGTTAAAGCTATAAAACAGCGATACATATCAGCTTCATTCAAAATTGTTCAAGTATTTGTTTTTAACCATAGGTCGCCAGTTTAATAAGTACGGTGAGATCAGTGAGCCATGGTGGAGCAATTTTACTTTGAATGGATTCAGAAACAGGTCTGAATGCCTTGTGGACCAATATAATAAATATCCACTGGAAATTGAGGGAATGAAGATGTTTGTAAGTATAACTGCGTGATTGTTAACACGGTTTTTCTCATCACAAATTGTTGGTTAAATATCTTCCAAGCTCCCCCCTCCCCCTGAAAAAAAATCTTGTTTTAAATCACGCATTTTAACTTACTTCGAATACAAGACTTTACCTGCTGAACGACTGGGGATTATTGCCAAAACTAATCAAATATGCCAGACAACTTTACGGAACCTGTGAAACAATATGCACGCTACGCAACAACCTCGAAATGTTTCCGGGGTTGAAACGTTATCACGCCTTGTGAGCATGAGGCTTGGATTATTACACAAGAATGTAATAGTTACACCCTTGAAATGGTCAAGACCACTTCAGTAGAGACTATGGTCCGACCTTTGTTGACCTGGCGCTGCAAGCTGAGAATGAAGTTACAATTTCGACCAGCAAAAAAAGTCAAAAATGTTTTCTTGACAAGCAAGGAAAAAAATTAAGGCAAACCAAGCTTTAGAAAGGCAGTTATTTCTTACAAATGATAACTTACAAATCTTTCGTTTTTTATTCGACAACAGGTTAATGGTAGACTGACATTAGCAGAAAACATCGCCGACAACGGAGCCCTCAAAATTGCGTATCGCGTTAGTATACAAACCGTTCTTTGCATTTGAACTAAGGTGGCACATATTAAATCTCTTATTTTTGAGTTTGAAAAGCGTGACAAGTCAAAGTGTCAGCCAGTAAGCGCTTCCTTGAACTCCTGTGTTATTTTAAATTACTTCATAGTTGAAAGCCTAGCACTTAAAACGATTACTCAAACGAATAGTCTATTATTTCACAGGCTTACGAAAACTGGGTGAAGAAACATGGAGTCGAGGCTATGGTTCCTGGATTGAGAAGATCCAACCAACAAATGTTCTTCCTAAGTTATGCACAGGTTAAAAAAATCATGAAGATATAATAGATATAAATTCTGTTTTAGCCGGAGTAGTTTTGAGGTTAGGTTGATCGTAGCGATGTTTGCTGCTTCCCCTCTAGAAGGATGAGGTGAAGTAAGTAAATACTTAATTGACCACTCCCCTAGAGGGGCTTTTCAGGGACAATAAAACAAATAATGCGAAGGAAAACAACAGAGTTAAGAATCCCAACCGGCGGGAGGCAGACCAGTTGGCTATTTACAAGGATGACCGGGGAGTGGAGGCAGGCACTAACCCAGAACAACTCCAACTAGTGGGCAGAGCGGGATTTGAACCCAGGTCACCGCATTGCAATCCAGTGCCCTAAACTACTCGGCCATTCTGCCTTGAAGTAAGAACGTGTTAACACATGAAGCGACCTTGTGGCCCGCCTTGTAGTCTAACTTTAACTCAGTAACCCTCACTACTTTTACAAGACCATTTTATTATTTTTCCTCACAGAATAATGAAAAAAAAATCGCAGAATAAAGAAACTGAATCAATTACATCAACCAATAATACGTAGAGGAAAACGATTAGGAGGTAGATTTTATTTTAAGCTTTTACACAGAATGTGGCCTGAGTAAGATAAAAACTCTGAAAATACAAGCCGATTTGATTCAGTTAAACTGCACTCTTTGAAGCTGAATAAAGTTTTACTTCTTATTTCCAGATGTGGTGCAGTAAGTTCAGTCCTACGCAGACCTTTAGGAGAGCAAACGTTGACACGCATGCGTTACCTATATACAGGTTAGTTGAAATTCTTAAGTGCGGATGTAGTTTCGCTGACAGTGATGTACAAGCAAGGACTTGCTTACATGAATCCAAGCGGACAGAGAACTTGACCTTAGCCAGCCTGCTTTTCCAGAGTGACTGACTGACCAACCGGTTGATTGGTTCGTTGATTGGTTGCCTGCCCGACCGACTGATTGACAAACAAAAGATAGGTTCATTGATTGATTAGCTGATTGATTGCTTGATTTTTCAGAGTAAATGGCGTCTTGTCAAACATGGAGGAATTTGCGAAAGCCTACAACTGCCCAAAAGACAGCAAATTGAATCCTAAGAAGCGCTGCAGAGTGTGGTAATCTTTGATCAAGATTTTAGGATGCTTGTTTATGGGTTCGGGTAATCATTGTACGTCAATTCATTTGGTAAAATAACACTGTAATCTGGTAAAAATGCTGTACATGGCACGATGATATCGACTAATTAAACAGTCTCGTGGTGGTTTCGAATATATTGAATTAATATCCTTCGTATACTTAAAACACGTCTTCATCTTGACAAGCAAATTCGCATTTGGAAATAAAATAGACGTGCTAAGAAATTGACACTTAAAAATTGTTATGTCGATTTGTTCTGTTTGTAATATTCGGTTTTATGTCAAATCACATTTTGTAAGTTAAAAAGATGATGTCAGTACAAAGGTGTGGCCCTGAATTATCTGTCCCAGTTTCCGCCCCTTTTTTTTTTTTTAAGAATTCTGGAACTTTTTCTGAGGTAATTCATTCAGACGGCAACAAAGATGAATTAAGCTGAGAACATCTTACTGATTTTGTCAAATAGAGCGGTTTTCAATCGAGTATCAAAGGTGATTCGCGTTTGCTTCGGTTTTGCTTTACTTCGCTCTTTGATTGGTTAACAAAACTCCCGCCACTTTCTCAGCCAATGGGAAGCAAAACCAAAACCAATCGCGAGTTGTACGAGCGCATTTTCCCGCGCTTGGCGCCGGTTGTATGAAATTGCTTCGCATTCTGATTGGTTTATCGCCTTGTTTACGATCTCTTGTGATTGGTCAGAGTGGTTTTGGTTTTACGTCACTCAATTGAAACCCGCTCCAATACGATTACGCTGCAGGCAAACAACTTATTCGCCGTTTACAGAGAAGCTTGAATGTGTTCCAGGTTACTCTCAACTTTTAACGTTTTAGAACAAGGTTGATTCTGACAAAATGCCCTGCATGGTAACAATTGCCTTCGCAAGTCTTTTTTAATGTTACGGAACTTTAGGAACAATTCACCCGGTGTTTTAAAACCTCTTTTCACATTTTTACTGACGCATTGGTAGAATAAAGTAATCAACGTCAACAATGTGTCACAAGACCGCGTTACTTGGTGTGTAAATGTCCTGACGGTAATCCGCGTTTGCTTTGGTTTACTTTACCTCGCTCCGTGATTGGTTGACAAAACTGGCGCCACTTTCTCAGCCAATGAGAAGCAAAACCAATCGCTGGTTGCACGCGCATTTTCCCGCACTTGGCACCGGTTGCATAATTACTTCAAATTCTGATTGGTTCACTGAGTTGTCTGTGTCTCTTGATTGGTCAGAGTAATTGCTTTGGTTTTGACTTTGAGACACTCAACAGGAAACCACTTTATCATAGCATTGCCAATCTTTGTAACATTGTGTTAAGTGTTCATTCCATGTTGCCGTGCGTCTGTTCAGTAATAGATCACAGATGGCGTCAAAATGTGGTAAGGACAAAAAAGGGGCACACCTCAAGTCGTTTGCCAAACCAATCGTTCGAAAGGCGGGGTGGTTAGGCCGATTCATTGCATTGATCCAGCATCTACTATTTCCTCTACCGCTCGCACTGAAAGCCAATGAAAACGCCTTCATAGAGACGACCAATCAACAAATAGCGGGACATGTTCGATTTTCGTCGTATTTTATTTACGGAAGAAAAAACTACATCAGAGTTTCGTAAGCGCTGGATCAAGGACCACACACTACAATTATTTTTGTATATTTTCCCTACATTAATGAATTTTTATTAATACTTATCGAGTTTTCCTTGTATTTATCTCTCTCTCTTTTCAACACACCATGTTCCATGTCTTTGGTACAAACATTCTTTTTTCTCGTTAAAAGAGATGAAAAGAATGGATTCCTACATGACGCCGAGGTACAATTAGTGCTGGTGCCTCCCATTCAACAGTTTTTAACTCTATTTTAATTCAGTGTACCACCCACTTGCTAACTCCTATGCAAACAAGCAATCGATATGGATATGTAAGAACGTTCTAAAAACAGTGTTTCTGTCTGTTGCTCCACTGGTTGGCCCCTCTGGGGATTTCATGTTCCTGCATGAAGCTTCGGATCTCGGGTTATCAATTGTCACAAAACTTCCGGGGATCAGCCATCCATAGTGATCTATGATGAAATGGACTGCCTTGGCGCGACTTCAAATTAAACATCTCACAAAGAAAATAGCTAAGAACAAACCACTTTTACTCCTTAGAATTTCATTGTCAAATCGATTGGTCTCTGGATAATACTCAATGACATTAATCGACATGGCTCGCTTCTCACTATCTATCCATATTGATTGCTGGGGTGAAACCATTGGCCGATAAAGACGTCGAGCTTGCTTTAGTACGATTTCTACAGACAGTCGAAGTCTTACATCGAATGACGAGCTACAAACTTTCACACCTTGTTTTGAACTATCTTCCCTACAACAGGATCCTCTAAGTTATGTCTGCAAATGTATCTGTAACACTTAAGCTTCGAAGGACATGCAAATTTAGCTGTTATAATATTTGTCTGAACGACATTAAGCTCAATGCGGTGATACAATTAATGAGCAGTTAACTTGAACGCCAGCTCACGCAGCCGCTGTACGCAAACAGTGCGTTGTTTCAAATGATCAACGACTGGGGCGGGATAATCTTGGCCAATCACACAACGGCAAGATTCCTGAAGGTGACGTGGAGCTGTCCAAGGCTCAAAGATGAATTGAACAGGAAGGTTTCTCACTTCCGGTACATATTTCCTGAAAAGCAACCAAACGAGAGAACTTTAAGGCAGCACAAAATACTCGACAATTCAGTGAACTGCATTGACTTTCAATGGGTAAATGCAGCTCCAGATCTTTCCAGTTTACTTAACCTCCTTCTGTTTATCACTCCCTTCTTCACCTCTTCCAGTAAACAATCTTCTGGATTTTGGGATTTTTAGACTACGTGCCCACATTTCTTTTCAGGGAGCTTAAGCAAAGAGGACGGCAACGGCAACGAGAAAGGCACAAAACAATGAGCTTAATGAGCAAAAACAATCGCTCTGCACCTGCGTTCTACACCTGCGTTTTTAGTACATTTCTTTGCCGTCCTCTGCAAAACAACAATGTGTAATGAACAAAGGTCAGGTTTTCTCGTGGACGTAAGTGTATGATCTTCTTTCTTTTTCCTTACTTTGACGCTAGCGTTTTCCAAGTTAATTAAATTGGAATGACCCCGAAAGAGTTACAAAAACGAGAAGTTGTATTTTAAAATGACGGTTTCGTTGACGTCGCCATTGTCATTGCTTAAGCTCCCTATGGTTGTCCAGAAATTCGCGAGCCTTTTGCTAACAACAACTATTAAGTTGGTGTTTTTAAAAGGGTACAATTGCAATTGGCAAACCTGACATATTCTCCAGTCGGATCAATCTTCTTTCCGACCTCTACTGGACAGAACCAAGGTACATGCTCTTTCACAAAGGTACTTCCTGAGAGCCACAACCAATTTCCAACATTTAGACTCCACTCTGCATCCAGCTGCAGTTGGTCAAACACCTGCCGCAAAGACATCAAAATAAAAAGGTTTTAATGTTACCTCTGACTTTGTTCCTTGCAACCAGGAGGGCAGGTCTCCTGGGCGACGCTTCACTGCAAAAGCGCTAAATGAATAAAGGGGGTAGTTTCTAAATAAACTGTGGTGCTGCGTCGGAAGGGGGAGGGGGTTCACGCAAAAATTTGGTTTTATCAATGGAGTTGATAACGTTAATTGGCCACTGTACGGGAATATTCTGCCTTAAAAGCTGCCTTATTGAACGTTCGTCCGAGCAAAGGACTACGGTTGAAACGTCAGCTTTTAGAATCCCTGTACGGTGGTCAATTTACATTATCAACTCCATTCATAAAACCAAATAAAAGCGCTTGATGATGATTATGATGACTTCTGATCTGATTCTATCTAAAGTACTTGTTAGATACACAATTCACTATAATGTTACTAATCAGGGTCCCGTTGTTCGAAAGCTAATTAACTTAATCCAGCATAAGCGTAAATTTTGATTTCAGTTTTTTTAACTTTGGGGAAAAGTTTCTATTGCTGCTTTGTGGGTTTCAGGATTGACTTCCTCTAATCTGAAATTTTGCAGAATATCAGTGTTAAGCAACGTTTGTGAATGCAGAAATAAACTCCTTGGTTAACTTTTAATCTTGGATTAGCGTCAATCCGCTTAACCTTATCGTGGACAGGCCTACAAACAGGAATTCGTAATCCAGGAGGTCAGTCAGCAGCTTAACGTTTAATAATAGGCATATCTCAGTTATCTTACAAAGCAAAGAAAAACAAGTTGTAAATTTTATTACTCCATTTATAATACACACAACAAATTACTCAAATTCTGATTTGTCGAGAGCAGTGCAAAGCAAACTATATATAAAAATCGCACGACCTAATTGTGCAATTCCTGATTCACTCGGCCTATTGATCACGAGTTGTACTTGAGGTCGTGCGATTTAAGACGTCAAGTACATCACGTCAAAAATAAACAGATATAAATTATCCTTACCGCACGATTGACACTGCCCGATTTCCTGGAATAATTCGACATTTTCAATTATGAGCTACACATTGCCACCCTTCTTCTCTCGTTTTACCATGGAACGACTTCAAACACTTTTAGCTTGGGACGTCAGATGGTATGTAAAGACTCAGCGTTTCTGGCATGAACCTTGTCAAATGAAACTCACCTTAAAGCCTTCTTCCCAGTTGATCCACAAGCAGCCACGTGTCAGGAATGAACCAACCGCCCTGCGCGTAAAATCATGAATCCAGCCTTCCGACCGGAGTTGCCTCATGATTGCATCAATCCAAGGAAATCCAGTCATACCCTACAAGGTAACGACGCGTTAGGCGTTAGCTCAGAAAGTGCGAGAACGATTCAACGCGAGTTTCAACGCGCATTATTATCGAGAATCCTTGTTACTTCCTCCCTTTAACGTGCAGAAACTAAGCTGATACTTGCACTGATTTCTTGCAACCAAACAGTACGCACCCTTAGAAAATTTGAGATCACTGCAATTACAAACGCAGAGAACCGCTGGACCAGAGAGCATAGAGTCGACAGCCAGTTTGATTGTTGGTTTCTGTATCCATGAGGCTTCAATGAAGACCTCACCACCACAGTAACCTAACGCTTCAATTAAGCAACAATCTCAGTCCTCGAACTTAAACACAGCTTTAAATATAAACGCCAATTTCTGTTTCAAACCAATTATTTTCCCAAGGAATCCCAATGGCGATGAAATCGAGAATTCCGTATCGCTATCGGGTAACCCTTTGTTTCCAACATTGCGCGAATTTTCCGCCACGTTCAAGTTAAGGGTTTTACAGACCTGTTTCCACCGCTCCAAGTACTCTGCACAGTCTTCCCAAGGTATCTGAAGACTCACAGGGTTATTGACCATCTCATGCGCGTTTGGAACCTGACTTCCAACAGCAAAGAAAAATTCGCGCCACAGCAACTTTTCATACAGGCTCACAGGGGGTGTTGTTGTCTTGGTCTGTAGAGAAGATAGAAAGCAGTTGAAAATTACTGATGGAAAGTAAAGTTTGCTGCCTTTAGTAGCCAAGCTAACGTGGTCTTCCCAACCATATAGACTTGATTCCCCCTTTTCTAGGTCCACTGCTATTCCTCACTATTTGTATAACTGACAGGTGAAGGAAGTTGGTTCTGGACGTGATTCTCTAGATAATCCACTAATTAATTTCTGAGGATATGACAGTAAAATTTATTTGAAGGAAACACAAAAGCCAAATTCGGCCGGGTTACCCAACAACAACAGTTAGTGTGGGATAGCTGGATTGGGACGACAGTTTACTTGTGAAACAGACAAGAACTAACGGACAGGAGATTTAAAACCTGAGTTGAGAAAACGACAGCCATAGCTAATAAAAGCGATTCGTATGGAGGTAATGGGCGTGAAGAAACAATGACCACGACTACAACTTAGGCGCACAGCTCGGCAAGGGAGCCTTCACCAACTACCTAAATGGACACATCTACGACCGCAACTCGAAGACGTACTTTAATGTATTCTTCAGTCATCCTGTGGTAAAGCAGTCTGGGAGACAAACAGCCCAGTCTCAAGTAAGGACTCAAGTGGCTTGCTGACGGCATCAGAGAGCTTACACTTATCGCAGGCTCACAAAAGTCGTTCTTTACCATCTACAGCGAGAAAAAAAAATGTAGAAATTAACTTCACAAGAAGCAAGAAAAGCAGAACAAGTAGGAAGGAAAAACCTACTTTACAAGAGATCACAAGCAGATTCTCAAAACCCTTTAAAGCTCCACTTACAATCTCAGAGACGTAGAGGTAATGTAAAATTTTCATACCTTTACAGATAAAAAATCCTGAAGTGAAGTAAAGTAAAGCATCAGTTTTGCGCGGTGCGCAGTGAATCATGTTTTCTTTAACTTACAGACGACAAATCCTTCATACCTCGCTCCTTGCTCACATTCAGTCCTGCCTAAACAACTGTGCCCCTGCAGCACAGCACAGTGCAGCTCAGCTCAGCCCAGCCCAGCCCAGCCCAGCCCAGCCCAGCCCAGCCCAGCCCAGCAAAACACAGTACAGTACAGTACGGTACGGCATGGTACGGTACAGTACAGTAAAGCAGAGTAAAGTGCACCCCACTGAGACAACTGCGCCCCTGCAGGTTATGGGGAGAATGCAACAAAACCCTTTACCTCTCGCAAGGCAATCTCCATTCTCGCCAGGGCCTCGTGCTCTCCTCCTTGGTATAACTCGCAGCACGTAGCGCATGATTTGTGGAAGCCAACATCATCCAATGTTGGAACACCATAGTGCTGGTAATGGTCTGTCCCGACAGGAGTCACACAACAACCAAACAGCTTTCTATCAACCCTCAGTAATGGCATCTCTGGTTGTCCTTGTTGCAATGCCAGCTCTTTGAACTCATCAAACAACAGTGGGACGTTTCCTTCAGTTGACGTAATGAAAGCTTGAGGATCGTACAGCGTATGTGAAACATGGCTGATCACTTCAATTCCAGCTTCTTTAGCAAGGCCAGTGATGACAGCGTCTCTACTTTTACAGTAAGATTCGTAATCAGCCTCAAACGACATTCGAGTGATGTCCCACTTCTTGAAAAGATACGGCAATACCTTCACAGGTTTTCCCCTGACTACAAAGAGCCGTGACCCAACCTCGGTAAGGCTGTTGTCAAGGTCCTGCAGTGACTCAAGCAGGAATTGCCAACGGTTTGGGCTGACAGATGCTGCATCTTCTCTACTGTATTCCAACATATACACCCCGTAAAAAACCTTAGTATCTCCCAGGCACTTGCGCAGACTAGGGTTGTCATGAAGCCTAAGGTCTTTTCTGAACCAGTGCAAGCTTCTGTGACCTGGAGGAAAATGAAAGGACTTGTCATAAGCTTTACAACCTTTTCTTATAAAACGCAATAGCGAAAAGAAACGTGAAAACAGACTGAAATCAAACCACAAGGCGCCAACATTATTCAGGCTTCATCTTTGGAGTATTAACTGGGATCCCAAACTGGTTACCAAATTTTATCAATAGAAGACGTCAAGTTAGATGCCAGAGGAAATGAACTAATACACCAGACAGGTTACGAGAGGTTCTGCTTTTATGAAGTACCTGATATATCCAAAGAAATGCAAAGATCCTTTAAACGTTGCACACAGATGTGACGCTGCTCTATGTGATCAACGACTGGTTCTGGATAATCGTCACCAATAACGCACCGAGCCTGCTTCTGAACTTTAAGGGGGGCTTTCCACGGTTCAAACAGGTACATTACAGGAAATCTCTTGAGCTCTGGTACATATTTCCTACAGGAACAAAAAATAGACACAGCAATAATTATTACAATAATAATTATTGTTACATAAGCTGCCACACTAAATCCGCCATAGGCGAGGATCATAATCAAACATATACGTCCTAACAAAGGGACATTGTCAACAAACGAATGGTCAAAACTTCATTCCTTAAAACACAGACTTTCCCTTATTAACAACAACGTCATTTATAGATCTACAAAACAGAACCCAAGCCCACACCTATAATCGACATTTACCCATAACTTCTTTAGGAGGACACCTCAAAAACCCACTGGACACCACAACTGTCAAACATTCTCCTACGGAGTAGGTATCACATAGCCTACCTGACGTATTCGCCAGTGGGATCAATCTTCTTTCCAACCTCTACTGGACAGAACCAAGGCACATGCTCTTTTACAAAGGTACTTCCTGACAGCCACAGCCAATTCCCAACGTTTAGACTCCACTCTGCATCCAGTTGAAGTTCATCAAACACCTAACGACATAAAACAACTCATTAGCAACTCAACCTAACACACAAACCCACTCCTAAACAAAGAAACCCTGTCCAAGAGTAACCTACCATCTTGCACACATTATTTTCCTACCTTGTACCCCTCTTCCCAGTTTATCCACAGACATCCTCGGGTCAAGAAACATCCCACAGCCTGACGTGCAACATGAGGAATCCAACCTTCTTTCCGTAACTGTCGCATTACAGCATCAATCCACGGAAAACCTGTGGTACCCTAATACACACACAATGATTAACAACATTCAGTGAAAGCGGGTTTACAATTCAGAGTTCCGCTGCCAAAACCAAAATAATAATCGCGGCCAATCATGTCAGTTGAAAACACCGCAATAAACCGATCAAACCAACTCAACAATACACACAAATAAAGTCACACAAGGAAAATGCATACGAGTACATCTAAGTTACCATGAATATTCGACCAGCTGACACACTGTTGGATGTTACAAAACTAGTAATAAATGTTTCCAACTCAAAAAAGGTTGATAACTAAACATCTAACAAAAAACAAGTACACAGGAATGATACCTGCTTCCATCTTTGAAGGCCTTCTGCATTTTCCTCCCAAGGAAACTGAACACTTGAAGGATTGCTGGCCATCTTATGCAAGCCTGGGTTCCTATTGGCCATTGTGAAGAAGAACTCTCGAAGCAGAAGAGGTTCATAAAGTGAAAAAGGAGGCATCTTTCCCTTAGCCTGTCAACAAAAAGCCATCAACCAATTACAACATGAAATTGTGTTGGAGGCTTCCAAACCACTCAACCACCAAACCAAATGTCATCTCGTTGAAGGACCTAACCTTATGTCGTACGTTCTAGCTAATACAAACAAAACGTTAGACATGCCACAACTAATTCTACTGGCTCTTAACTAGAGCTGTGGAAATAAACACACAACAGCACTTCACACATACCTTCCCATATTCTTCTGGGCCCGTTCGTTCAAGAACTGATTAAGGTAATGAAGAATTAAGCATAAACGTTGCTCCTTCTTTTGACGTTTTTAAATAAACGTTTCTTTTGCTGCTTCATGTTGTTCAGGATTTATTTACTCTAATTTAAATTTCGCAGAATAAATCCGTTAAACAACGTTCAGGGATGGAAAAATAAACCTGAAAGTCAATCCGCTTCCCAACAAATCAACACACAGCATCACGTCATACATACCTTCCCATAAGTATCAGTTAGTCTTTCCCACATCATTCTGGGAGAAAGGCATCCAAATCGCAAGTAAGGGCTTAAGTGAGTAGAACATGATGACATCAAAACTGCACTTAATGGCACATCCTCAAAGTCATTCTTCACCAGCTGAATAAAAGAAACAAAAAATGACCTGTACTTAACCAAAATATGAAGGCAAACAGTACAGGGCTGTCATTAAGGGCCGGGGGTCGGGGGCCAGGCATTTCCCCCTCGTATTTTGAGGTATATCCCTGGCTACTTTGATATAAAACTAGCATGTTGACTTCACTACAGCAACTCAAATCTCCGGCTATTTTTTGTATATCCCCTCCTACTTCAAAAATTAGTGACAGCCCTGCAGTACCACGTTTCTTCCTCTAGTTGTCAGAATTTAAAACAACAAAACATAACTTACCTCTTGCTCCAACAGAACAAGTCTCCTCAGCGCTTCGTGTTCTCCTCCCTTCCAAACAGATGAACATGTTACCATTCGCCCGTCTTTCACTCCAAGCTCATTCAATTCAGGCACCCCAAACTTTACTTGGTGATCAGCAGCTACTGGTGTCACACAACAACCAATCAATCGCCTGTCCACTTCTTTCACTGGACTGGGTACCGTCAGCGCATTCTCTTTCACAACCCTCACAAAGTCCTCAAAAACCATGGGTGCAACACCCTGGTTCGCACCTAAGATCTCCCTTGTGTCAAACAATGTGTGAGACGTTTTGCTCACTACTTCAACTCCTGCTTCCTCGGCTAAGCGTTGAATAACAGCATCTCTCTGAGCCCCAAACGGTTCACTGTCCATTTCAAAGCTCAGACGTGATACACCCCACTCTGACAACAGCTTTGGAAGCACCGCCACATCCCTTCCACGTACTATAAACAGACGTGATCCCAGTTTTGCCAGTTGATTATCTAAATCCCTCAGGCACTCCAGTAAGAAGTTCCAACGGTTGGGAGAGATCTTGCTCTGCCTTGCCGCTGTAGTGTCCAACACATACACTGGGTAGAATGTGCCACACCCTTCCAGACAGGCACGCAATGATGGGTTGTCATGGAGCCTTAGGTCTTTTCTGAACAAGTGCAAGCTGGTGTGTCCTCTTTGATCTGCTGCAAGGTACATAAAACACATCAAAACACGTTAGACTTTGATTTGTGTTCCTTTAAGCTAACAGATCAAGTCCTCTTTACAATACAATCTTCGTTCATCACATCATGTGAGAGTCACACACTTGCATCTGCACATTCCTGATTTATTAGCTATGAGGATTACAACTGTTTACCTGTAGAGAAAACATCAAGGCTCTCAGCCAGCTCTTTCAATCTCTGCACGCAGACTCTCTTCTGCTCCTTGTGGTCAACCAGTGGCAATGGATAGTCCTTACCCACTATACAACCTGCTGCTTCTTGCACAGATTCTGGAGCTTTCCATGGCTCAAACACATATTCTGTAGGCAGGTCCTTGACTTCAGGAACGTATTTTCTGTCAGAGCAATTTAAGAGAACAAATAATGAACATCAGCTTATCAAACAATAAAGGCTATCACACCAAGCACCCTTCAAAATCTTTATCTACCTGACATATTCTCCAGTGGGATCAATCTTCTTTCCAACCTCTACTGGACAGAACCAAGGCACATGCTCTTTTACAAAGGTACTTCCTGACAGCCACAGCCAATTCCCAACGTTTAGACTCCACTCTGCATCCAGTTGAAGTTCATCAAACACCTAACGACATAAAACAACTCATTAGCAACTCAACCTAACACACAAATCCACTCCTAAACAAAGAAACACTGTCCAAGAGTAACCTACCATCTTGCACACATTATTTTCCTACCTTGTACCCCTCTTCCCAGTTGATCCACAGACATCCTCGGGTCAAGAAACATCCCACAGCCTGACGTGCAACATGAGGAATCCAACCTTCTTTCCGTAACTGCCGCATGACAGCATCAATCCACGGAAAACCTGTGGTACCCTGAAAGAACCGCAACAGGAGATGCATCAGAATACAAATTTGTTTACTTCATGCTCTAATCATCTCTTCCAAACTTACCTCTTTCCACCTCCGAAGGCCTTCCGCATTTTCTTCCCAAGGAAACTGAACACTCGAAGGATTGTTGGCCATCTTATGCAAGCCTGGGTTCCTACTGGCCATAGTGAAGAAGAACTCTCGAAGCAGAAGAGGTTCATTAAGTGAAAAAGGAGGCATCTTTCCCTTAGACTGTCAACAAAAAGCCATCAACCAATTACAACATGAAATTGTGTTGGAGGCTTCCAAACCACTCAACCACCAAACCAAATGCCATCTCGTTGAAGGACCTAACCTAATGTTGTACGTTCTAGCTAATGCAAACAAAACGCTAGACATGCCACAACTAATTCTACTGGCTCTTAACTAGAGCTGTGGAAATAAACACACAGCATCACTTCATACATACCTTCCCATAACTATCAGTTAGTCTTTCCCACATCATTCTGGGAGAAAGGCATCCAAATCGCAAGTAAGGGCTTAAGTGAGTAGAACATGATGACATCAAAACTGCACTTAATGGCACATCCTCAAAATCATTCTTCACCAGCTGAATAAAAGAAACAAAAAAAGAACCGTACTTAACCAAAATAAGAAGTCATACACTATCAAGTTTCCTCCTCTAGTTGTCAGAATTTAAAACAACAAAACATAACTTAGTGACAGCCCTGCAGTACCACGTTTCTTCCTCTAGTTGTCAGAATTTAAAACAACAAAACATAACTTAGTGACAGCCCTGCAGTACCACGTTTCTTCCTCTAGTTGTCAGAATTTAAAACAACAAAACATAACTTAGTGACAGCCCTGCAGTACCACGTTTCTTCCTCTAGTTGTCAGAATTTAAAACAACAAAACATAACTTAGTGACAGCCCTGCAGTACCACGTTTCTTCCTCTAGTTGTCAGAATTTAAAACAACAAAACATAACTTAGTGACAGCCCTGCAGTACCACGTTTCTTCCTCTAGTTGTCAGAATTTAAAACAACAAAACATAACTTACCTCTTGCTCCAACAGAACAAGTCTCCTTAGCGCTTCCTGTTCTCCTCCCTTCCAAACAGATGAACATGTTACCATTCGCCCGTCTTTCACTCCAAGCTCATTCAATTCAGGCACCCCAAACTTTACTTGGTGATCAGCAGCTACTGGTGTCACACAACCACCAATCAATCGCCTGTCCACTTCTTTCACTGGACTGGGTACCGTCAGCGCATTCTCTTTCACAACCCTCACAAAGTCCTCAAAAACCATGGGTGCAACACCCTGGTTCACACCCAAGATCTCCCTTGTGTCAAACAATGTGTGAGACGTTTTGCTCACTACTTCAACTCCTGCTTCCTCGGCTAAGCGTTGAATAACAGCATCTCTCTGAGCCCCAAACGGTTCACTGTCCATTTCAAAGCTCAGACGTGATACACCCCACTCTGACAACAGCTTTGGAAGCACCGCCACATCCCTTCCACGTACTATAAACAGACGTGATCCCAGTTTTGCCAGTTGATTATCTAAATCCCTCAGGCACTCCAATAAGAAGTTCCAACGGTTGGGAGAGATCTTGCTCTGCCTTGCCGCTGTAGTGTCCAACACATACACTGGGTAGAATGTGCCACACCCTTCCAGACAGGCACGCAATGATGGGTTGTCATGGAGCCTTAGGTCTTTTCTGAACAAGTGCAAGCTGGTGTGTCCTCTTTGATCTGCTGCAAGATACAGAAAACACATCAAAACACGTTAGACTTTGATTTGTGTTCCTTTAAGCTAACAGATCAAGTCCTCTTTACAATACAATCTTCGTTCATCACATCATGTGAGAGTCACACACTTGCATCTGCACATTCCTGATTTATTAGCTATGAGGATTACAACTGTTTACCTGTAGAGAAAACATCAAGGCTCTCAGCCAGCTCTTTCAGTCTCTGCACGCAGACTCTCTTCTGCTCCTTGTGGTCCACCAGTGGCAATGGATAGTCCTTACCCACCATACAACCTGCAGCTTCTTGCACAGATTCTGGAGCTTTCCATGGCTCAAACACATATTCTGTAGGCAGGTCCTTGACTTCAGGAACGTATTTTCTGTCAGAGCAATTTAAGAGCGCAAATAATTCATATCATCTGATCAAACAATTGAGGCTATCAAACAAACACCCAAATATTATTTAAGTAGTGCAACATTAAAATGCAAGTTGTCTTTATTTACCTAACATATTCTCCAGTGGGATCAATCTTCTTTCCAACCTCTACTGGACAGAACCAAGGCACATGCTCTTTTACAAAGGTACTTCCTGACAGCCACAGCCAATTCCCAACGTTTAGACTCCACTCTGCATCCAGTTGAAGTTCATCAAACACCTAACGACATAAAACAACTCATTAGCAACTCAACCTAACACACAAATCCACTCCTAAACAAAGAAACACTGTCCAAGAGTAACCTACCATCTTGCACACATTATTTTCCTACCTTGTACCCCTCTTCCCAGTTGATCCACAGACATCCTCGGGTCAAGAAACATCCCACAGCCTGACGTGCAACATGAGGAATCCAACCTTCTTTCCGTAACTGCCGCATGACAGCATCAATCCACGGAAAACCTGTGGTACCCTGAAAGAACCGCAACAGGAGATGCATCCAATTAGAAATCTTAACTTCTTCACTGCATGCCCTTTATCTGTTATAACTTTACCTGTTTTATCACGTTTTGTGAAGTATATATGAAATAATTCATATTTGTACTGCGGTTGTAGATGCAAGTGAAGAGTGATCATCGCAGTAAATTTTCCAATTTAAGCAATTGGAAAATTTTCAGGCTTCTTCTTTCCTTTTATCACGTTTTATTACATACATGACATTAAAAAAAAAACTATCGCTTTCGATTCAAGTTAATGCATCCCTTCTTAAAGATACACTACTAGAACAGCAATAAAACTATGTTTGAAAGACTTAAGACCCGAAACAGCACAAACGAAACTGTCAAAAAGTTGCAGAAAAGAACAAAAATAGAAACCATCTCTTGCTACATCGATATGACATAGTAAACATAACAAAGGTAGGAAACCATTTTTTTTCACCCTCAAATGCTTAAGAAACTTTACATCTAGCAAACAAGTGAGAACTCTCGAATACCTGCTTCCACCTCTGAAGGCCTTCGGCGTTTTCTTCCCAGGGAAACTGAACACTCAAAGGATTGTCTGCCATCTTATGCAAGCCTGGGTTCCCACTGCCCATTGTCAAGAAGAACTCTCGAAGCAGAAGAGGTTCATAAAATGAAACAGGAGGCATCTCTCCTTTGGTCTGTTAACCAAAAGCCACCAACGAAATGCAAGGTGAAAAACTGTCCAAGACGCTTCCAAACCAATCAACCACCAAAACACCCACCATTTCAGTTAAAAGGACTATTCAACGTTTTACGTCCTCACAGGGAGAGGATAATTAAGTGATATCTTTACCTTTTTCAAACCAATAACAAACAAAGCCGACTTCGTATGAAGAAATTCTTCTGGGCCCGTTTGTTCAAGAACTGATTAAGGTAATGAAGAATTAAGCATAAACGTTGGTCCTTCTTTTGACGTTTTTAAATAAACGTTTCTTTTCCTGCTTCTTGTTGTTCAGGATTTATTTACCCTAATTTAAATTTCGCAGAATAAACCCATTAAACAACGTTCAGGGATGGAGAAATAAACCTGACAGTCAATCCGCTTCCCAACAAATCAACACACAGCATCACTTCATACATACCTTCCCATAACTATCAGTTAGTCTTTCCCACATCATTCTGGGAGAAAGGCATCCAAATCGCAAGTAAGGGCTTAAGTGAGTAGAACAAGATGGCATCAAAACTGCACTCAATGGCACATCCTCAAAGTCATTCTTCACCAGCTGAATAAAAGAAACAAAAAAGGACCTGTACTTAACCAAAATATGAAGGCATACATTACAGGGCTATCATTAAGGGCCGGGGGCCGGGCATTTCCCCCTCGTATTTTGAGGTATCTCCCTGGCTACTTTGATATAAAACTAGCATGTTGACTTCACTACAGCAACTCAAATCTCCAGCTATTTTTTCTCTATCCCTCCTACTTCAAAAATTAGTGACAGCCCTGCAGTACCACGTTTCTTCCTCTAGTTGTCAGAATTTAAAACAACAAAACATAACTTACCTCTTGCTCCAACAGAACAAGTCTCCTTAGCGCTTCCTGTTCTCCTCCCTTCCAAACAGATGAACATGTTACCATTCGCCCGTCTTTCACTCCAAGCTCATTCAATTCAGGCACCCCAAACTTTACTTGGTGATCAGCAGCTACTGGTGTCACACAACCACCAATCAATCGCCTGTCCACTTCTTTCACTGGACTGGGTACCGTCAGCGCATTCTCTTTCACAACCCTCACAAAGTCCTCAAAAACCATGGGTGCAACACCCTGGTTCACACCCAAGATCTCCCTTGTGTCAAACAATGTGTGAGACGTTTTGCTCACTACTTCAACTCCTGCTTCCTCGGCTAAGCGTTGAATAACAGCATCTCTCTGAGCCCCAAACGGTTCACTGTCCATTTCAAAGCTCAGACGTGATACACCCCACTCTGACAACAGCTTTGGAAGCACCTCCACATCCCTTCCACGCACTATAAATAGACGTGATCCCAGTTTTGCCAGTTGATTATCTAAATCCCTCAGGCACTCCAGTAAGAAGTTCCAACGGTTGGGCGAGATCTTGCTCTGCCTTGCCGCTGTAGTGTCCAACACATACACTGGGTAGAACGTGCCACACCCTTCCAGACAGGCACGCAATGATGGATTGTCATGGAGCCTTAGGTCTTTTCTGAACAAGTGCAAGCTGGTGTGTCCTCTTTGGTTCACTACAACAGACATAAAATACATTAGAACACGTTAGACTTTGTTTTGTGTTCCTTTAAGCTTTAACAGATCAAGTCCTCTTTACAAATAGACTTTTCATTCATCACATCAAGTGCGAGTAACACATTTGCATCTGCACATTCCTGATTTATTAGCTATGAGGATTACAACTGTTTACCTGCAGAGCTAACAACAAGACTCTCAGCCAGCTCTTTCAGCCTCTGCACACAGACTCTCTTCTGCTCCTTGTGGTCCACCAGTGGCAATGGATAGTCCTTACCCACCAAACAACCTGTAGCTTCTTGCACAGATTCTGGAGCTTTCCATGGCTCAAAAACATATTCTCTTGGAAGGCATTTAAGTTCAGGGACATATTTTCTGAAGTTGAAATGAGTGTTTGACCATCTAGGTTAGTTTGGATTATGAAACCTTAGCAATAACCAAGTTTGTTTCATGAAGTTAAGTGTATGACAATAATAATAATAATAATAATAATAATAACAACACTGTTAAAAAAAATTTAAAAACTACTGGGAAAAAATTCTTAATTATAATTATTATTTAACAAATGCTTCTCCAATAACAATAATCATTTTTTTAAAGGCAAAATCTATTAGAGTCAACATTTTTCCGAAAGGTTCTCTCTTCGCATAAAATGCAGGCAGCAATGTTACATCAAAGAAAATATATTTATAAATATAAAAACTGGATAATCCTTTAAACTGAACCCTATAATAATAATAATAATAATAATACAGCAACAACTACAACAGTAAAAAATAGGTACCGGTAGTCAAGGACTACATGTGGCTACTGCTTCATGTGCTGTGAGTTATGCATACAAGATGTTTCCAACCCAGAGTTTACCGATCAGAGATTATCTCGCCTACAATTTTTCTTTCAAGGGCCAAAGAAGCCGAACGGAGCACCTAACAATGGCATTTTGGATTGAAAAAAGTTTCAGAAAAGCAAGGGTCTGAAGGACAAAAGTCAGTTAAGAACACAAATACTTTGAAACTCCTTTCCTGGAAACATTTTCAGCATACAAGTAAAATAATTGAGTAATACTTGCATCCAAAATGACAGTCAAGGATAATGTTGCAAGAATTTGTCAAAAAGATGAAAGTTTAGCATGTTATTTTTAGTATAGTCAATCAAAGCACAAATTTGCATGGTAACCTGAGATTATGTGCGGGAGATTGTTATCACGGAGACTAAATAGGTTCAAGAGTTTCAAAGGTAAATCACCTTGAAAGCAGGATGTTTTTGCTAATATAAACATTGACGGTTTACTTGGTGAAGAATGTGTATACCTTTGAAGAATTATGCAAAAAAATTTGAAAACGCCAATATTCAATTGTCCCAAAGAACTAACCAATGAGTGATGATGTTACTGATTGGATTTATGTCAATATTTAATTGTTCGAAAGAACAAAGTGCCGACCCTGATCTCCGAACACTCACTGAATTACTTCACTTAACATACACAAGTCACGACAAAGTATCTATCGTTGCATAGGAACAGTAGCCATAAAAATTGATAGTAATGATAACAATGTTTATTTGTACTGTAATATGCAAATTAAAATACACACATTGGCTTGAAACCCAAAATAACTAAAAATATGTATGTTGAACTAGTTAATTGAAAATACAAACTTAATTCATCAACATCACAATCAGAATCAGAATCAGAATAATGATAATGGAAGACTTCTCAGTAAGATTAATACTCGCAGCCTGAGGATGTAGGCTACAGGTTGCCTTTCTAATTATACCAGGGGTCATTAATAATAATAATAATAATAATAATAATAACATTTAATAATAACATTTAACATTTTTTGTAGACTCTGTGAAAAAACGGCCGAAAGTATCCCTCACGAGCTGGCGACTTGTTCTGCACTTGCGCAGAATAAGTACATCACGTGACTTAATGCAGCCCTCTAAGTACTGTTCTGGGAAATGCTAAGAGAGCTTCAACTCTCTGACACAGTGCCACCATGGTATTCTCCGGCCATCCCAAAACCCATCTATGAGTCACCCAAGGCCCAAGCATATTGGGATATGCCAGTCTTTGCAGTAAGTGAGCAAGTAAAGCAGTACAGACTGGATGCGAGATTTATAGATCATGCGAAGAAGAAAGTTCTGGCGGTAGAAATGAGCTGCCCATGGACAGAGAACAGAGAAAAGAAGCAAGAAGAGAAGACCATCAACTATGGCCCCCTCTACTGGGAACTCAAACAGCAGTTCCCAGGATATGACATTCGGCAATATAACGTCATCATCGATGTCCTAGGAGGGTGGTCCACTGAGGTAGATGAGACTATGAGGGAACTGTTTGGGGCACGAGGAGGGGAGATTCTACTCCAGATGCAGAGAGCCGTCATCTCGCACACCCTAAACATTGCCCGCAGACTGAAAGTGATGTCTTGAGGATAGCAGCAGAGTGAACTGAGACATTTTTAGTTTATTTATCACAAATTAGATGTTATGTACTATTTATTTTACTAGCTATAGAGTTGCAAGCCTTAGGGCCGCCTGGGTTACGTTTGATGCCCCCAGGCTGGCTGGATAGGGATCCATATGGCATCCATATGTTTTCACTGTCATAACATACTGGCCCTGTTTGTTCAAAGGCTGGATAGTGCTATCCACTGGATAAATATCTATCCAGTGGATAGTGCAATTAGCTTTCCCAATACTTATCTGTTGGATAGTGATTTTGAACAACCAGGGCCAGTGTATAGTATATGGTAGTACATGCTGTAATTTGGAAGACAATTATATTATCATTAATCCTTGGCCCGGTCTTTAGGTATTATTTTTGTCAATTCCTAAGACTTGCCTGATGTAATCTCCCTCAGGATCTAACTTTTTTCCAGTCTCTACTGGGCAAAAGAAGGGTAATGTGTGTTGATCAAAGGTGCTTCCCGACCATGACAGCCAACTTCCTGCATTAATGCTCCATTCAGCATCAAGCTGCAGCTCTCCAAACACCTAACAATATCAAGCCTCAGTATTAGCATGTTGCATCAAACAGTGATAGGAGACAACGGTCAAAGAAAACAATACCAGGACTGAAGAAAATTGTTCTGCACTGACATGACAATTGCAGGGCAATTACCAGTGTTCCGACACAAGAAACCTCATTAAAAAGCCAATTTATATATATCATCCAGATGTTTTAATTAAAGGATGCTTTTGATTTGGGAATGAAATATAAAAAAGTTAATCATGAACTCTGTCACTGTATAAGACCTCCTCCAGTTAAAAACAACAAATAATGTTTATTTTGTTGAATCTATTTTATTTTGTGGAATCAGATTTGAAACTTGCCAACTAAATTTAAACCAGAAATAATAAAAACACATACCTTATCCATACCTTAAAATGTATTTGACCCACCTAAAATATTTCTTGAATATGAAGGTTAAGATACTTTTAAGACTACAGCAAGGTTAGACCTAGTTTAATGACACTAGTCTTTGGTTTTGGTCAATAACTAGCAAAACCAAAGAAGGTCATTAAAGAAGCACCACCAAAAACTGTTGCTAGTTAAGGTCAATAACTAGTAATCATCTTTGGTGGTGCTTTTGTAGTCCAAAAAGTGCTATTTACCTTAAAGCCCTCCTCCCAACTGATCCACATACAGCCTTGAGTAAGAAATGAACCAACAATTTGTCGGGCTACAGTTGGAATCCATCCTTCCAGGGACAACTGGCGCATTATAGCATCAATAAATGGAAAACCTGTTTGGCCCTACAAGATTTTCATTTAATTGAATATTAGATTGACACGACAAACAAAGAGGAAACCAAAATGGCTATAATTAAAATGAGCTACTGAAATCAGATCAAGTGGCTATCAGTTAAGTTGAGTTTATTTATTTCATACAAAACTACAATCATGGACAAAAGTTGTTGGGAAAGTTGCGTGCATCACTTCACTTCGCACCTAATTCGATTGTTCAAACTATTAGCTGTACTATTTGGGAAATGACATGCTCTTGTGGCACCCCCTCCTCCATATTCAATGTTGGGGATCTTGATTGGGCTCTTCATGCAAGAGAAGTCACCATTTTCTTCCTGGAAAATCCAACACTGATAAGGGGGAGGGGGTTAACTCTAAAGTGATGCTACCTTCCCAACACTTTTGTCCAGGATTGTAGTCTTAAGCAGCCTTCACACGACAAACTTAAGTTGGAACCTCATGTTGGCAAACTCATGCTTTCACACGTCAAACACACGTCAAGTCACAACACACGCCAATTTGCAAAATCACCGCTGTACTCCACTTGTGCCTTGCTTTTATTTTATGTTTATCGCCGGAGAATTAACAGAAGACAAAACCCTACCTGAGTAGAAATCCATCCCTTGGCGCATAAAATACGCTTGTTCAAGAGCTTCGCACAGAAGATGCCGCTGGTTTCAAAAATTATTTGCGCTATTTGTCTTCCATTTCTTTTTTTTTATTATCTTTTGTATCTTTATACGCAGGGGACAAAATGTCCCACAAAGCCGGACAATTGTGCACTTCATCAATGAATTGAAATGTTGCTTTGTCCTGTCGCTCGTCCGCCATTTTGTGAAGTTTCACGCAAATCATGTGAATAGAGCATGAATTTTGATTGGTTTAAAGTCAACAACTCACATTTCCAATCCTTCACACATCAAATACGAGTTTACCAACACAAAAAAGTTGGTGAGAAAGTTGGCGAGAATAGAGACAAGTTCTATTTGTCGCCAACAGTTTGCCAACATGCCTGGCAACTGTTGTTGTGTCTTTCACAAGTTTGCCAACACAACTTTGCCAACTTTAGTTTGTCGTGTGAAAGCTGCTTTAGAAATTCCAAGAATACCATAGACTAGGGGGGAGATCACAGGATGTGTGTGGTGGCCAACGTAGTAAATGCTTTTGAGGTGGCCATCATCTACTTTAGAATATAAAAAAACCGAGAGAACAACAGGATATAGGATCCACTGAACTCAGAAAATGAACCCTTTGTGGACATAAAGTTTTGATTCTTTCGTTGGGAAACATTGCTGGAAGTTCCAAAAAAGAAACTTAATGTTTGCATTACATTACACACATGGCAAGTCTTTGATGGGGTCCTCTTCAAATAATACAAATTTGTATCTGTTACTAGTTAATGTCCCAGACAAAATTATTACATGCATGTTCCCTCTTTTTGCACATCTTTGTTATTGGAGGTAGGATGGCCGAGTGGTTTAGGGCACTGGATTAGCTGGCCAGCTACTTGACTGTATGTCACCGCCTACTCTGATCATAACAATCAGCTCATGACAAAAATCTTGGCATTGCTTCTTATTAGTGGTGGGAATCAGTTGAGATTTCACAATTGATCATCGGAAATAATTGGATTGCTCAATCATCAATCATAATCGAAAAAATCTGCCAATAAGCATTCCATGTATTTTTCACCTACATAGAAGTCAAAGTGACAATGCATACGCACAGGTAAACACATTCTTAGATTATATCTGCTGTTATGACTTAGAAGTTTGGAGTCCATGAAAAAAGACAACTCACACCAATATCAAACATACATTTTTCTTGATTTTAATACTTTTATGTGTCCCCAATAAATTTTTTATTTTTCCGTGACAACCGACTGTGAAAAAAGCATATTAATCTATTGTCGCATCGCTTGAACTTTTCGATCAACTTTCCATTACAATTGATCATCGCCCATCACTACTTCTTATCCATAAATCTTTACGATGGCAGAGTAACTTCACACTCAATTTTGCAGGATTACTATATATGCAATAGGATGTAAGCTTTGTTTAAAAGAAAGCTCAAATCGTCCACAGTATCCTGTGCCATTTGCATTGATGTGTTTTGTCACTATCTTGAGTTGTAAGTATGTGGCCCACCAACTTCTTAGACAAACATATGGCATGTGCAAAGAAAATGTCAGGATTGAAACTTGTGAAAATGTTTAATGATAACCTAATAAGCTACTAAGAGTAATAGAACACTTTCCCCCTTACGCAAAGGACAAACACACCTACCATTTTCCATTTCTCCACAGCAGAGGCATTGTCTTCCCAGTTGAATTGAATGCACAGAGGGTTATTCTCTATTTGGTTTAGAGTTGGATTGTTGCTGCCAAGGACAAAATAGAAATCTCTCCATAGTAGTGGGGTGAAAAGTGACACTGGAGGACATTGATTTCTGGCCTAAAAAGTGGCAGAAGAAACAAATTATTTTTTGAAGCATAAATTTGTTGTCAATCTCCCCATAATATGTTGGTGGGGTTCTCAGTAATTTATGGAGTAGACAACTAGATTACTCCTGACAATTCAAGTTGTTATTACTCTTCACAACTTGAGACATATTATTCCACGGACATATGTAGGCAGCTCAGAATTTGAAGTAGCTTGTTTTTAAGCCAGCACCCGGTACTTAAGGAGAACCCTGTGTGTGTACATTACAGATAGGAAGGTGTGAACAGGGAGCTGTTAGTGTGTAGTGGAGAGGAACTGATCACTTGGTGCAAAGGTACTGAATTCCTCCATAGTTCCATGTTGCTATTGATAGAGGGGCGGTGACAGGGGACAGAGGGGAGGCAGGAGGGGGGCTGGATTTTCCTTTTCTCCAGTTCCCACCTCTTTCTGGGTAGCTTCAATGAACTAAATTGGAGCTACAAGTGAGTAGGGTTGTCATTAGAAGGTGACAGACCACTTTCTGTCAGCTACTTTTGCTCCAAAATGCAGGATATTGCATCTCTGAGCATTGTGCTTGTTACAATCTGCAGCCATCCACTTCAACCCATTCATCCATTTACTTTAAATCCAAGTAACAACCATGAGTAAGTAAAACAAAACAACAAATGGCAACTGAAAATAAATTGAACTACAGATAAATAACGCTGTTTAGGAAACAGATACACGTACCGTTTGGTATGTTTGGGACAAAGCATGATAGAACTTTCTTGGAGAGAGACATCCAAATCTCAGATATGGACTCAGCTTGTTCTTGGAACCACACAGAAATGTTTCACTCAAAGATTCCTCTTGAAAGTCCCTGTCAACCATCTAAAATTTTACACAGACATACAATGAGAGAGAATTGTTGATTGAACCCAGGGGTAATTACAACTAAGTGAAGTATGATTGTCCAGGTCAGTTTAGTCCTGAGAAGAACTGTTTAAGCTGATGTTTCGACAACCTGAGCAGATGTTAAATAATGAGAATCAGGTGATCAGCGTAACGTCAGTAGGCGGTAGAAATACTCCGACCAGTTGTTGATGTGATTGGTCAACAAAGTTGTGATGTTGTTGGTCAACTGTCAGAAGCCTTGTTGTCACTCGATTCAATTCAATTCAATTTATTCACACTTTTATATCACTGGCGGTAAAGACAGCAAACAGTGATTGGTACTTTTCAATCCATCTTTTGTTAGTCTTGTTAGTCTAATGTCTGTATGACTGTGTATTATTAGTCAAGTAAAATTAGTCAGCAAGGCTGTTGTTGTCTTTTGTTCATGCCATCAAAAAGTTGTTTGTAAGGTGCCAGAAGATGTAGGCAACAGTTCAGTGGTATCTGTTCTTAGTTAGTGAACCAACTTTCCAGTACATACTGGAGTTACAGTGTTAACCATCAACAGTTTAATGAAAGATAATTGTAGGGTTTCCCGCAAACACCGGCGTATATCGCTCTTTTTGCCTTACAAGAAACATTTTCAATTTACTCTACTTTTGGCATATGGACTGGAAATGGTGTCAGAAATATCCTTCCACACTTACTTTGTGATTTGAAGGCTAGGATTCAAAGGATTGGCTTAGTATGACTTTTGCCAAAGACTCATGAAGCAGAAAAAGGGATCTAATGCATTGGGTTTTTTTTTAATCTTTCATACATCACTTCAGCTGATTCAGGTTTAGGTAAAAGTCATCCTAACACTAATTTGCCAAACTTGTGGTACCAGAAAATATCCATAACTTCCCGACAGAAGGATTTTTGGTTTGCTCAAAACATAGAGAAGAACACATTGCATCTTCAAGACAACTAACCATAACCAATAAAATACCTCTTGAAGCAAAGTATCAAGCCTCCTTAAAGCTTCTGTCTCTCCACCATGCCATGTTTCTGTGCATGTCACTTTAGACTTGTCAATTCCCAGATCCTCAAGTGATGGTATATGACAGTCATTAAACATGTTTGCCTTGTGTAACAAAGGAGCTAACATATCATAGTTAACTGTTGCTACAGGAAGTTGTGGAGGACCAAGTGCAGAGACAACATCAAGAAAATCTTCAAACAGCAGTGCTGCCTCTTTGTTGTTTCCTTCAATGACCTGATCAACGTCATACAGTGTGTGAGAGGTACAAGAAACCACCTCTATACCAGCACTCTCTGCAAGATGAGTGATGACGGCATCACGCTGTTTACTAAATGGCTCACTGTCAGTCTCAAATGTTAACTTGCTGACATGTAAAGTTTTCAGCAGCTTTGGTATAACTTGAGCTGGGTAGCCCTGTACAACAAGAAGCCGAGAGCCAATGCTTTTCAAACTTGTGTCCAAATCTTCCAAACATTCAATTAAAAATTTCCAACGATTTGCAGAGATGTTTGCATCCGGGATGAATGGTGGGAGCACATACACAGCCAAAACATCATGACATCCTTTTACTGCCTCACACAAAGCAGGGTTGTCATGGAGTCTGAGATTTTTACGGAACCAATGTAGTGCAGTCCTTGGTTTCTCTTCAGCCATTTTAAAACTGTGAAGTCAAATATGCATGAAATTAACCACATAACTATAAGTAATTTATAATTTTGAGGTTCTGACTTATTGATTCAGCCATCTGTAAATGAGACCCATTTTGGCAAATCAATTAATAATGAAAAGATATAAAAATTACATTTAAAGGGTTTAACTAATTCTTATTAACAAGACCTCAAGATCACAATGAGTTTTGTGGAGAACTGTCAAAGGATAACAAAAGCTTGCTAAGTAGGCTATAAGCAAATCTATGCAGATGACACCAATCATACTTTTCTTGCCATGACACAGAGCATGCAGAACCAAATCCAAGTACTGATAATCAATTCCCTGCAATTCTATGCACCGTTCTTATTTAAAGGATTAAGACAAAGCATATGCCAAAACTTTAAGCAGGGAGAGGGGGGGAATTTGTGCCTACTGAATTAAAGTGCATTGCAAAAGGGAAAATTAAACTTAATGTTTATAATTTATTAAATGTAATTACCTATTTACAGTAATGGTTTATTTTCTGTCCAGAACATAATTAAGTGGCCATCGCTAGGCAACAAGCCACTTCTAGTAACACCCTTTTATTCATTTGTTGTATCCATCGTGAAGACTGTGCCCCACTCGTGGATGTAGGATGGCCGAGTGGTTTTAGGGTGCTGGATTTCAATGTGGTGACCCGGGCTCACATCCCACTCTAGCCACCAGCTGGTGTTGTTCTGGGTTCGTGCCTGGTTCAACTCCTCAGTCATCCTTGTAAATAGCCAACTGGTCTGCCTTCCACCAGTTGGGATTCTTAACTTTGTTGTGTTCATTTGTATTATTTGTTTCATTGTCCCTGAAAAGCCCCTCTAGGGGAGTGGTCCATTAAGTATTTATTTAGGTATTTATTTACTCGTCCTGAGCTAGAAGAAAGGTTGCAAGAAAGATTTTTTGTTCCACCTGCACCATACCCAGTTTGTCATGCAAACAAAGACCCTTCCTATTTACTCAAAATAAAACAGACAAATCTGAGAAAATCAAAAAATTTATATGATATTAACTATGATATTTTCATTAAGACATTTTAAGTGATCCACAACACTGTTTTTTGTATTGCATGCTGAGCATAGAATACAAAGGGATGTGTTGCAACACCAATTCTGTTCACGGTCAATAGCAACAGATTGCTTCATTTACTACGGCCAGAGTAAACTGCAGCTAGATTTTAAAATCTTCTTAACGTCTTCAGAATAGCTCAACACATCTTTCAGTGTTGATTTTTTCTTCCTGTTCAACCCAGTGTTGCTTGGTTGCTAACAGACATCCTGTTTTCATTTTGTCTTACAGTCAAACTGTTCCCCACGTGTATGTGGAATGCTCTTGTTATGGACTGGACCCTGATTCACTCAATTTTAAGACAAAAACTAAGAATGGATGAAATGCTTACAGCTTTCAAGTGTGGATCCTCAAGTCCTTGCCTAAAGATCTTGATCTACCACAGCTTGTCTTGTCCAAAAATTATCCATAGTTCCCCATAATCAAACAAGAAGTAATAAGAAGGGCCAAGGATATTACAGGAAAACATATCAACTGCAATATCATAACTTAATCATACACCTTATTCCAAAATGGCGACAATTTTATTATTCTTTTATATTCATGTTAAGTAGCCCTCTTTGCCTCAGTCGCATCTACAGAATACAATAGAATTTTTAGCTTAAAACGAGGCAACAAGGGCCAATTAACATGGACACAAAGAAATTACAAAATCGTCGC
The DNA here is from genome assembly GCA_948470475.1 of Galaxea fascicularis. Taxonomy (NCBI): domain Eukaryota; kingdom Metazoa; phylum Cnidaria; class Anthozoa; order Scleractinia; family Euphylliidae; genus Galaxea; species Galaxea fascicularis. Next base: position 28,900,389 of record OX419341.1, on the reverse strand, counting down.
CATTTTGGAATAAGGTGTATAGTCTGACTTCCTGTTAAAGCAGGGAATGGGTCAGACAAGGAGTGCCTAGCATGTGACCTCCATTGTTGTATAACTTATATGATAGGCAGCGTGGTGACAAATGAATTTAACTGTCACCCTTATCACTGACTATGATTAAATTCAGTCACTGACTGATATTAAGATGTGCATGCTCATTGCAAATTGTCACAATTCTTGCATCTTTCTTGAGTGTCCTTTAAAAGCATTTTCCACATAAACTGAGCTTTGAATTCATAAAAAAAATGGAGCTACACTTACTATTATGTATCACTACGGGTACAGATGTTTTAAAGATTTTATCAGGTTATCAGGTCAGTAAAATATTAAAAGCACCTTTTGAACTTAACACTTTGCATGCCATAACTTCAATTATATAACTTTTAATACCATGATTTGTTATGTAACTAATTTTATTCCATGTTGATAATCACTGCAATTTTGCAATTTGTATTAAATTTTTGCTCTGACAGTCTTAGAACTTCAGGGAAAGCAGCACTTTATATGTATAACTACGTTACTATGGATTATTTAGGTCCTATGTATTTCTTTATTTTAGCTATATTAATTTCATAAATCTAAACCTATATATGTAGGACCACTCTCCAAAATTAAGGAACTGAAATGCAAAATAAATTTCATTGTATTGTATTGTGTCGTATTGTGTTGTATATTATTGTATTGTATTGTATTGCACAAAAGTGTACATGTTAAAATTAGTTTTAATTGAAGCAAATACATTTTTAGCGTGACTTGACTTTTTTTGTATTTTGTTATTTTTTTGTAAGCTTAAAATTACAAAGTTTAACTACAGGATGTATGCTCCCCCTCCCCCCCTCACGACACACACACAGACATATACAAAAATTACAAAAGTACTAAGATAGAAATTAAGGTAGATGTTGCTAATTAATAATTAATCATTATGCACGCTTCAATAACTTATTTATCTTAGAAGCCACACTTACTCCATTTCAATGAGTGAGCTTACCACTTATTTTTCCATTTCTCAATTATTGATAGATTGACTTGATTCTGAATAATAGAACATTAAAGGGGGGGGTTTAAGTTATTGGTCCTGTTTTGCGATAACAATGCTTGAACAACAAGAAGCAATCTTTTCTTTGCCAGTCAACAAAAAATACATCCACTGTATATGTGGTTTTGATTCCTTTGTCGCTCGGAATGAAAGCTCCAGCAGAAAAGTGCGACACTTGTGTTGCCATTTTTCGCACCCTAAGTCTTTGGTAATATGTCAAAAAAGTGTCCACCTCATATAATCTGTTCCACCTATTCCTGACATTATCACAAGAAAATTCCCCCTCTTCTGTATTCCATTAGCTAGTCTGTTGTAAAATCTTCATGGAATTTTGTTTTTTGATTTGGCCATTTTCACGATCCTAATTTAGTAGTTCTGTTTCAAGTTCACTTTACTGGCTGTGTTTATTTAATTTTCTTACTTCAACGCATTGTTTACTATACGATTTTTCAAGTTTTTAGCAATCAGCAATAAACAATCTAATGTGCAACAGGGTTAAAAAAACAAGACGCCTTAATTCAGTCAAGAATAGCATTAACTCCAATTTCGAAGTTGTATTGTAAGAAATTATTGCTTAAGAAACTGACATAACTGTAAAATTTTAAACATTTACAGAGAAATTTGGTCTTATTGTCAATATTGATGCTTGAGGGTTTCGGTTTGTGTTCGCAAGATTGCTTCGTGAATTCAGAGACGGCAAAGAAAGTAATAAGCTTCCCAAAACAATTTCTTTCTAGGGAGTAACTGCAGAATACCCTGCCACTTTGAAGCTGTACCCCTGAGATAGTTGGATGCGTGCACGCGCAATGCTTCAGAAGTGTAGGTTTGAGGGGATGCACAGATACGCGGATACACAGTCTGCTCGACTACCCATTGTACATCATAATTTTGGGAATGTAGGTTTGAGTAGATACGTACGCAACGCCCCTCATACGAATTAAATTCAGAAGTGCAGGTTGGAGTGGATACGCGAATACGCGGTCGAAAGGTAAACAAAAAGAACGAGGAGTAGATAGATAGATTTTCTTTTACGTAGCGCTCGTTTCGACTCATGGCTGCAAGAACGAGGTATGTTCACTTGAGTAGCGCTCTTCTTTATTCTCGGACGTCGCATCGGCGTATCAAGGTACTCTGCAGTCCGAAAAACGAATGTCTTGAGGTCTTACAAACAGTAAATAATCCCTGTCACTTTTCAGAAACGAATGAAAAGAATGCAAAGACGTATCATCATGACTAGGGATATAAATGTTTTGCAAAAAGTTTTACTGGTTCAGCTGACACTGAGTTGCATCGCCCACTTCGGCAAAATTTATCAAGCTGTTCTGATATTTATGTTTCATTCTAACAATTTAAATTTGAAATTCTCCTCACCAGTAATCCTCCCGAAACTGCAGTCTCTTTAAAGGAACTGTCTCACAAAATCCTCTCCGCAACTTCTCTCAGATGATAATCCTTGGCTGTATCTTTGTTGTGTGTTTGTTGGGCGTCGATTTGATTAGTTTGTACAGCGGATGTTACCTAGACGAAAAACGTGTCTCAAAGATTATGAATATACACGAGAAAATTATGATAAAAAATTTTCGTTAATGATATTATTATTTTGTATATTGTTTTTAGCACTCCTGTGAAAATCATGCAGTATGAACAGGGTTTCCCACTAAAACATTAGTTAAGTTATAAATAAACAAATTACTGAATAAATAAAAAATTATCGAACTGTGTCCATCTTTGACGTTCTGCCACATTGTGTTGCATATTTAAACAATAAAAGCCTACCCACCAGCAATCTCCAGAAACTGTGACATTTATCTGCAATCACTCTGATATGCTTTTCGGGTTGACCAACATTTGGTGATGTCAATTTGTTGTGTACACTTTGGCCCCAGCGAAACAACGTGACTTCAAAGTCACGCGTTTCAACATATTTGTTCCAGTTATCACAAAAGCGAAAACAATCGTCATACTTTGTTCATTTGTCACTTTATTTACTGCAAATAGCCAGTAAGAAAGCTGAGGCGGGTATGATTTATATCTGAGGGCAATCTGCATCCGATAGTGTTGAACACTCACGCGGCATTTCAGAGCTTTTGCAAGCTACGTACGTCTGACTATAGCTGCCGTCTCAGTATAATTTCTTTCCAAACATAATTTTAGATGAACCCCTGTTTTATTGATTTTATTTTAAATCATTTATTGGTGTTTGTGGACTTGGAACTTCAATTATTCCGTTCGTGCGTTTTGCCATGTCTCTTCAAGCACCTTATGTAACGACATGTTTATGTAACAACAACACGTGGGTGTGAGTGCCAGATGGCACGTTTTCACGAAAATTGGGCAAAGTGCACTAGAATACTCCCAACATTCTGCGGAGAATTTCATAACCTTTGAAAATGTTTACTAATGAAAGAGCTTACCGATGAAAAACGTTAGTTTCGTGAGGATCGTCGAGAGTTTGAAGCTTCCGATTGCATGCGATGACGATCTTCGGGCAGGGGTTATCATGTAAGATTTCCGATGATCCTGGTAACCTTCGGAAATCATCGCCTGCAAATCCGAAGCTTCACAAACCCTCGCCAATCCTTTCGAAACTATCGTTTTTCATCGGTTAGCTCTCGGAAAAATCTGTCATTAATGTAGGCTCGATTTCCGCCGCTCTCTCGTGTCTGGTCTACCCTCCCCGAGAAGAGACTTGTTTACAATCAATGTTCTACCGTTTCTTAGTCGGTTGTTGATTACTTAAGTTCATTTTAGATCATTTTTCTGGTAACTACGGGGGTGGATGCGGGAGTTAAGCTGAAGATACAGGACTAACGATTTATCCGCCACGATCTGATTTAAAATTCTCCTTTCTTGTTGCTGAAAAGTTTATTGTACATTAATTAAAAGAGTTTGGGGTTACATTAACACCGGCTGATGAATTTGTCTATTCTCATCACCTGTCCGCTGGAAAATGGCTGCCTTTGGCTTATTCGTTTGCTCATAGTTAATCAAAATAGCTTCACTAACCTCACTCGGGTAACAAATTCTGTAGAATTTGTCTCAAAATCGAGGTTAGTAAGGCTATTTTGAATATGTACAAAAGAATAAGTTGAAGGCAGCCATTTTTGCATAGGATCAACAAAGATAAGTTCCATGGTCACCGAAGATATTGTCTGTTGTTTTGGACACAGTTATGAATTGTCTTTGATAACTTAAGCCTGGTTCTCATATGCCGCAGACCTACCTGCGACATGGCCGCCGGTCATACCTGGGACACTGTTCGGACATATGCGAACATTCGCCGCCGGTTTTTACCGCCGTTATGCCTGCGAAATTAGACTCAAGTCAACTTCGCAGGCGTGGCGGCGGTAAACACCTGCGATGGTTCTTGATGCCGGCGGCGTATGTTCTCATATGTCGGAATAATAGTATTTTATCTCAGGCATTACCGGCAGCTATGTCGCCGGTAGGTCTGCGGTATATGAGAACCAGGCTTTAGTTCTCTGATGATACCGATCAACCACAAAACGTATGTACGTGAGTGCGATGAAGGAAAGTAAGGCAGCATCGTCACATTGCTCGGGGGGCAACGTTGGCATACAAGTGCCCCACCTACACGGACAACTATCAATCTCCACCACTAGGCCTATTCCCAATTCTTGGTAACATACTAGTACGCTCCTTTATGATGAAAATAACGGGGCCTTGAGTTAACAAACAAACAACAACACTGGCTTTCAGGACCATCGTAGAATTACCTTATAACCACTGGAGGGTTGAATTGTTGGGGAGTAAAATGTCTTAAAATCGCTAGTCCAGAAAGGGCAAGGCTCGTTTGTGTGCAATATGGAACTTGGGGAATGTTATGCTCTGTTGGAGGCAAATAAAAGATTTTCATCGACACTGCCTTGATGAACCTTCGCAAAACACTTTGTATTCTAAAAAGCGTGTTAACGTCTTACGAGGAGTTATCATCTCGAGCCGTCAACCGGTTTAAATCGATACGGATAGCATCGCCGTTTCTACGCCACGTAGCATCAACAACATGCACCGGATACAACTCAACTCGTATATTTCAAAGCAAGCTCCGAGCAAATAAGCCCAAAGCTCGTAGATGCTGTTACCTTGAGCTATTCTACCCAATCATGAAGCGCTTAGTACTGTGTTACATGAAACACCTTGGGTCACGCAGAAAATAGACAAGGCAGCTCTCCACAATGGTGTCTCTTATCCTTTTTCTGTGTTTCCTACCTCAGACCACCTAATCTCTTAAACAAGTTTGTACTAGTCCTGTTTTGTATTTTACAAAATAAACAACTCTCCCTGCAAGGGAGAATGGCTTTCAACACAAGAAAAGAAACGGCTAACAGTCAATAAGGTGCAACATTCAAATCCCTATGCCTTAGTGAGCGTATTTACAAAATACTCTTCAAATCGTTGCTGTCGTGGTAATAGAAAGCGAGTAACATGAGCATTAACTTAAAATAGCAACACATTTTCAAATACATTACACTATGAAAATATACTCTGATGCCCACACAATTCTGTCTGTCAGTACGATATGAAATAAACGGATAGTTCGGAGAATAAACATGCTCAGATTGCGACTGGAATAATTCACATTCACTGGTCAAAAGCAAATTTCAAGTTGACAGTTGACAATGTACAATAAAAACACTTTGAAGCGAAACACCACGGAAATCAGCGAATAAATACATCCATTTGGGATCACTATTCCCATATATATGAATAAATTAATATGACCAAAATCAGGCGCGCCGGCAACAAAATACCCTGACGGCATTCGCACCCAATAATTTACCTGACGTGAAACAATTTACCGACTATTTTCTTGTCGTGGCAGCCATGTGTTACTATATTAACAGTAAAAAGGCGTTACTCTGATGGGCTGCTCTACCTAAAGGTAAGAATAAATATGTCTACTGTGCACTGGAGTTATTATCTCAATTTCCACCGTTTTTTCGTTACGTCATTCCCACAGACAATAGGTTTCACGCATGCTTAAGTGACGTCACGAGAGAAACCAGTTTGTCTTGCTGAAACTTTTCAAGAATTCGGGTCAAGGTTCGGCCTAAAGTTAAAGTTCTAAAAAAAATTATGTTTAAGCATGAGCTTTCTTTTCAACAATCTCGCTTGACATTTAACCTCAATTTGCCGGCGTTTCCGTACGTTCAACAGGACTTCCTGGCGTTATAATAGAGTGAGGAAGTTCCACAGGAACGATATTTGGATGAAAGGAAAGACCAATTTAAATTTTGCGGGGTGGAGGAGACTGAGGGAAGGTAATTTTAGTTGTGAGAGGCAGTCAAAAACACTGAGAAGCTAATGACGGAGGAAAAAATTGAGAATGACGCAACATATAACCTAACCTAACCTAGGGCGCTATTTTCATTTCGCCTTGCCAACCACCGTACTCCACGACGTGAAACGTGAAAACGACACATCTAAGAAGATCAAAACCACAAGGATGAAAAAATTCGCCCTTAACACAGGCTTGAGGGTCATACAGTGTGTAGAGGCCGTCCAATTACTTGTTATGGCAGGAAACGAACCATCACTAATGGCATCGACATCTACACACCGAAACGAGGTCAATTGCGGCTTGCAAGACACCTTGTGTCCGATATCGTGTTTAACTGAGAAGAACGACTGTATCTCTTAGTTATCAAAGACATTATCTGGAGAAGAAGAGCTTGTTCCTTTGATTTGCTGACAAACAACTTTGAGTCGCTCCAGACAGATCTTTCGTCTCTCAATGTGATCACACAGTCGTTCCGGGTAATCTTGGCCAATAACACAGTTGCTTGCCTTCTGTATTGCAATAGGTGCCAACCACGGCTCATGGATATATTTGGTGGGCATGGTGTTGAGTTCTGGCACAAATCGTCTGCAATATCAGAACAAAAAACAAGTTGAAAGGGGTGTGGAGTATTTCAATAACATACAACTCAGAACAAAAACAAAGGCTGTAGCTGACTCACAGCTCTTTGTGCTGTTTGTAAACTTCAAAGTTGATCTTTCCATTAAAGAAGAAAACAAAATCGTTCTACACAAACTTAAGTTTACATTACCTGATGAAATTTCCAGAAGGGTCAACTTTCTTGCCTACATTCACCGGACAGTACCATGGAATCTGCCCATGAAAAAAAGCACTGCAGGAAACCCAGAGCCAATTGCCAGCATTCAGACTCCACTCAGAATCCAACTGCAGCTCTTCAAACAACTAATAGAAATCACACAAGGAAATAGTTACGAAAACAGGAAGCCACTAGATAAGAATCCTTGTCTTTGTGTGTGTGTGTGTGTGCAATAAACCTGCCTGGAGACACACATGGACAGGCAAACGTGAGTCACCAGTTTTAAACGCTTCCCTCAAGAATTGAGCCAGAAGAATCAAGTCAACAACTCACTTGAAACTCGACTCTAAATGCAATGCTCCATCTTCATGAATAAATACTGAATATTAACCATTTTTCTAGGTTATTCTTTCTTGATTCTGATTTCAAGGAAACTATTTATTACTTAACAGTCCGAGCTGTTTAGGTAGACAGTTATCACTTTACAAGCATACATGTATTGTTAGTTCACTGTTTTGCTGTCGTTGTTGTTGTTGTTGAGAGAGAAACATACTTTGAATCCTTCCTCCCAGCTGATCCACAAGCATCCCCTAGTCAAGAAACAGCCCACAGCTTGCAGGGCAACATAATGTATCCATCCTTCAGAGCGCAGTTGTCTCATAACAGCATCAATCCACGGGAAGCCCGTCTGACCCTGCATCAAGATGTTTTTAGAAGTGTCAGGCCTTACTACTACATGACTAGCTTCAAGGTTACCAATTCTACTGATACAGTAGAAACCTATTTACCATTTCTATCAGCATCTCATTTCAACCCTTTAACTTAAGGGATAAGCCTTGCTACTACATGACTGGCTTCAAGGTTACCACTTCCACTGATACAGCAGAAACCTATTTACCATTTCTATCAGCATCTCATTTCAACCCTTTAACTTAAGGGATAAGCCTTACTACTACATGACTAGCTTCAAGGTTACCACTTCTACTGATACAGTAGAAACCTATTTACCATTTCTATCAGCATCTCATTTCAACCCTTTAACTTAAGGGATAAGCCTTACTACTACATGACTAGCTTCAAGGTTACCACTTCTACTGATACAGTAGAAACCTATTTACCATTTCTATCAGCATCTCATTTCAACCCTTTAACTTAAGGGATAAGCCTTGCTACTAGATGACTAGCTTCAAGGTTACCACTTCTACTGATACAGTTGAAACCTATTTAACATTTCTGTCAGCATCTCATTTCAACCCTTTAACTTAAGAGTGATGAATGTAAATTAATTTCTCCTTATAAAATCATTAATTATTCATGGCGGTGCAAACCAATCCCAGCACAGTATTCAGATCACATGTATACAACTGTAAACCCCAATACAAATCAACAGTAGAATTAATTTTTGATACAGATCTCTACTGATTAAAATAAATAACAAAATGGACATATTTTCATCATAGAATTTAATTTTACAGGTTAAAACAGAACATACAAAAAAAAATGCGATGAAATGTTGCTTTCAAGTTAATGTATTCATTTCACAAGCAGGATAAAATATCCGCGTCCGATCTGTATGGACCTTTACACTGGCTCCCCTATTGGCTCGCTCATATTTTATCTACTACTTATATTAACATAGCCTGTGAGCGCAGACGTGTTTCCAGTTTTCACTAAATACGTCTGCGCTCGCAGGCTAATATTAACACTGCTCAGTTGAAAATAAAGGTTTTTTGAATAAAGGAAGTGAGTAACAATAATAATTGTTAGTCACTTTGTCAATTATTGACAAAGGCCCAGAGGGTAAAACAAATTCTCCTCATCATTACCATAGTAATGATGAGGAGAACCCTGATATTAGGGTTTAAAGGATTAATTAATTTTGTGACCATTTTCCCAAATACATGTATCTGTTACAAGCAGGTTTCAGTAATATCTCACTATCATGCCACCCACTGAACTGCACCAGGGTTTAACAAAGTACAATACAGTAATCACCCACATATAAGAACCTAAAACTTCACAACTTCCACCTGAATGAGCTCATACATTGGGTGTTCAGTAGGTTCTCATCTTATTCAGCACTTTAAACAGTTTGCTTATTTTTATTATTTTCAGTTACATCTCAGAAGCTACAAGATCATTCAAGGGAACAGCAGTTTGTTTATAATGTTGAACATTCTACATATTCAACAATTTGCTTAAGGCCAAATTATTTTGAGGCTGAATGTGTTCTAGAACTATCACAGGATCTAAATTCCAAACTTTGGCCTTGACATTCTTAATCCGCTGGGTTCTTATACATGGCGATTTACCGCAATCTGTTCCTGCACTTACATTTTTCCAGGCATCAAGTGCCCTATCATTCTTCTCCCAAGCAATATTGAGGGATAGAGGATTGTCAATCATTCGGTCCATCTGTGGATTGCGACTAGCAAGCGTAAAGAAAAACTCTCTCCACACAAGCTGCCTGTAGAGTGACATTGGTGGGGGCTGGCATTTCACCTGAAGCAGTCAAATATTTAAGTGTCAGAGAGTGCTACACAAGCCTGTTTCCTAAAGGAGTAAGAGTGGCAAACTATAATACAACAAAAGATCAAGGTACATGGTTATTTCAAACACAAAGCAACTTAACTCTCTCTGCTAGTATGCTCAAGAGAAACACCAACAACACACAGACTTTACATCTTGCTTGTTATTGGTTTACTGATAGGTTGAAGTCAAGAAACAACTGCTAATGGGTGCTCACAAACCCCTTTAACTAATTGGCCATATATGTACTCTATGACGTCCAGGACAAACCTTATCCCACATATTAATAGTTGAGATTGAGATTTACAGTACCGCTCAAATGTAAGTTACCACCGTCTCGCGAGACGCGTCTCGTTTCTCTCGAGACGCGTCTCGTTTCTCTCGAGACGAGTCTCGTTTCTCTCGAGAAGTTTCTCGTTTCTCTCGAGTGCACTGCAAGTACCAACGCTTTGCCTTTAGGTGAATGTACAAACGGCATTATTGAGATACATGACTATGTGCACATACATGTATACACGTAGGTATCGCATCATTCGTTTTGTTGGCGAAACGAACGGTTCGCAATCACGATCGATGGCATGCTCGTCTTGATTTATTTTACTATTTGTATTCGTAACTTCAGGCGACACAAGTTTCGATGTCTAATAAAATGGTAGTCTTAACGGAACAGTTTTCATTTTAAATTATATGGTAAAAGCCTTTCAGATAGTTTTGATCTGATACTTCACGGATCGAGAGCGCTAAAATCGATGGTTGCTAGCGTGCGGCTTTACGCAAACTAATGCTCAAAGGCCCGTGTTGAAATGTTCTACAGTTCTTCGACTGACTTCTTCGTGTACCAAACTGAAAACGATAGGTTTTAAACTTAATAATTGATTGTCAAACAAAATGTATTGTCTCTGTAAATCTAAAAAACGTGTATTTCGTAAGTTTGCAATATTTACTTCGGTAAAAGATTTGCGCGATCCCCGTTGCCATGAACTACAATTTACATGTCATCGTGTCAACACTGGTTCGTATTTAATTTTCGCGACTCCAAGCGACACGAGTTCAAATGTGGAATAAAACGGTAATGTTTATGAATCAGGTTTTCATTTGAGGTATCATTCAAGGTTCTTCATTTAAGGTCAAAGTTTTTCAGATAGTTTTGATCTGATACCGGTACTTCACATATCGACGGCGCTAACATCGACACGTGGTCGCTAGCGAGCGGCTTCACCGTACCCAAACTAATGTTCGCATGATGATATGAAAAATTTTTGCTAAAAGATCTGAAAAAAGTCGGGCTGAACTACATAAAGCAAAAGCATTTCTTGATCTAGTGCTGATTGTTACAGTTTACCGGAATCTGACTTAACGTTTGTTTTTCGAAACTGTAAATCAGAAAATCACTCAGCCAAAACGTCTACAAAATAAACATGTCAAACGCCGCTTGAACATGCACATGCATGTCGAGAACACATGAAAACAATTTATCTCGACTTATTTTTCTGTTAGTTTTCTTTCTTACTTACTTAAGCGAAACAATTAATTGGCAACACAATTAATCATAACCAACGAAAAATTGTCCAAACAACGCCGCTGCCGGCGCTGTAAAGTCGGCAAAAAAATAGATATCAAAGCGATAACATTAATATTTAAGCGCCAATTCTGCGAGCCGCATGAGCCGCAGGTCGCTAGTGCTGAGCGGATTTGTTGAGTGGGAAATTATGTAGCTTGGTTTATGATTTCGACGTTCGCTTATAAAACGCGGCGACATTCCTCCAGAAGATAATTGTTTACGCATTAGACCGACGTTCGGAGGCGTTGCAAATTCAGTACGCTAAAGCTAAAAACAAACAAACTTTCTGTTAATAATTTCGACTTAACGGATTTGCCAACACAATGCAAACAGAAATCTCTGATACAATAGATAGTACAACGACTTCTCGCGAGTAATATATTCCATACTAAACGGTTCAGTGACTCTCGCGAGAAACGAGACTCGTATCGAGAGAAACGAGACTCGTCTCGAGAGAAACGAGACGCGTCTCGCGAGAAACGAGACGAGAGGTGGTAACTTACATTTGGGCGGTACTGTATTGACTGACTGACTGACTGACTAACTGATCCATCAGAATAATTAATGCTGCATTATTAGTCCCAGTCAAACACAGCAGCTGTATACCATTACAAGAAAACTGCAAACACTTGTTGTCTTTCATTGAAGAACCTACCTTCATGTATGCTTTGGTGAGCCGCTTGTGAAAAAGTCTTGGTGACAAACAACCAAACCGCAGATAAGGACTCAGCTGCATCCTTGACGGCATCAATGCATCTAACCCTTCTTTAGGTTGGTTCAGATTTCCAACAAGAACCTTTGAAACAACAATCAGAGAATGACAGGGTTAACACCATCACTAGAGGGCTTCCATGAGCTGACCAAAGCAATCAAGCAGGAAATCTCACCCAACTGCTATAACTTGCTACATTCACAATTAAAAAGAACAAGTCTATTCACACATACATGTACACTGTAGCACTCTCTAAAAACAAGTAATTAAAGTACAATCAACTCTCATCCACTACTTAACACATTGCTATTATGAACATCCTGATAACACAGACAGCAGCTAATTCCCATGCACAACTAAAAATAATCAAAGATGCTTAACTAGTCTTGTTATTTAACAACAAGCAGCCCTGAGGGGGTCTGCAATAAAGGGGTTCGACTGTAATGGGAAAAACCTCATTACCTGGAAAACCAGAACAATTTGGAAATTTTTTTTGCATTCATTCAATCCTACACAAACCAAGTTTCTCTGAACTCAGTATGTCAGTTTGCAAGCCGCAGGAAAGTTCACCTACCCCTAGGAACTATTTATTAACATACACAGCAAGGCCAACCCCCTGATAAATACAACAGCCACAAGTCACAAAATGAATGCTAGTATTAACTAGCCCATTGTATATGTTACAGGTCAAATTTGATTTCAGGTTAATTTCGATTTAACTTTTGTCTCCTACTAATAATATATTACAACAGCTGTAGGAGACAAAGGAAACTGATTTCAACCCACGTTAGTCAAAATTAACCCAAAAACAAATTTGACCAACAACATATGTACACAGTTCTATTACTCGAACCTTTTCCTCCAGCTCTGTTAATCTTCTTAGGGCTTCCTGTTCTCCACCAACCCACAGGTCACCGATGCTGACATCATCTTCATTGAATCCAAGTTCCCCAAGCTCTGGAACGGCAAACTTTGAGGTGTGATCCATGGCAACAGGACAAATGCATTCCTTGAACATTTCTCTGCTGACTGCTTCAACAGGTTTTTCTGGGGGACCCATCTGCCTGAGGACATTTTCAAAAGCCTTAAGCACCAGAGGTGCCTCTCCTTTGTTACTTTCAATAATTTTTTCTGGGTCATACAAAGTGTGTGATGGCTTAGAAATCACTTCCACTCCATGTTCCTCTCCAAGAACTGCCACAGCTACATCGCGACGCTGCCCAAAGGGCTCAGTCTCACACTCAAATGTGAGCTTAGAAATATTCCACTCTTGGAAAAGCTTAGGGAGAACATATGTTGGTTGACCACGGATAACATGCAGCCTCGATCCACACTTGCGCAAACTCTTATCAAGATCAGTGAGACATTCCAAAAGAAATTTCCAGCGGTTAGCAGATACTTTGGCTGCTTTTGCACTCACTGGGTCCAGGATGTAAACAGCACGGAATGTTCTACAGTTTACAAGTGATTCACAGAGTGACGGGTTGTCATGAAGTCTCAAATCCTTCCTAAACCAATGCATGGCATTGTGGCCCAAACCAACATTAGAGGAAACTGTAGAAAGAAAAGATATCATGAGATACACTGTATGGCGCTACTTTCTCAAATGAAACTTAAACAAATGAGAATTTCCTACATTATTTCGACCAGTTTTTGAGGTACTTGTGCCAGGCAAAAAAAAAAAAAGTGGCAAGTTTGTAAAATCTGCCTGGCAGGCTTTTGCAAAACCTTGCATATATCTGCATGAACAGTACACCCATATGAAAGATAACCATAACAGCGGTTTCTGAGAGAGAATGATTTCTGGATTACTATTACTAACTGTAACAGTCAAATTAATTTCCCACAATACGCAGCAACATTTTGTGGGGTAAACCGGTGTCTCACCTGAAATTTGCATCAGTATTAGTTTCATTGCTTGGTCAACAAAGATATCAACTTTACCTTTGCAAACTAAAGTCTGATACACCCCTCTAAGCTTAGAGACACAGTCTCGTCGAGCTTCTTGATGATTGACAATAGGTTGTGGATAATCTGCACCAACAATACAGTTTGTTTTTCTTTGGACATCAAGTGGTGCCTTCCATGGTTCGTAGATGTAGTCATCTGGAAGATCTTTTAACTCAGGAACATATTTCCTGAAATGAAATAGGAAAAAGTGTTACTTAATACTATGGGTTTATGCTATGCTTCAGTGTTCATTGAAATAAACGGGGCCACCACAAAGCTCTCACAACATCTCACAGGATTGATTGAGAAAACAATTAACACAATGTAAACAAACAAAAAACACAATGGACCCTATCTCTGAAACAATAGAGCTTTGTGCCATGTGATGGGAATGAGATTAGAGGTTCCAAAGAGCTTCGTAACAACAGAATAAAAGTACTGGGTGTAACATCTTCTTAGTGATGTTTAATATGGAGTACAACATTATTCAATGCTTGAGCCTGTAGAGTCAATTCTGAAAGTCACATGTACAGCTGTAACAATAATTTAAATGCAGTACTTCCATACAGCCATGCAAATGTTTACCCAACACTTAAACACACATTATGCCGTATGTCAATGACCATTTACAAGAATCCTACTGAGCAGTGCTTCCTGAAATAAATCATATTTTAAGTGTCAATGTATTTCACACACAATGTGCTAACTGGGGACACTATTCCGATCGAATTGGAATTTGCAAATGTAGGTTTTTTAGGAGTAGGGAAAACCAGAGTATCTTGAGAAAATCCTTGTGGCACAAGGACAACAACCAACACCATCACAACCCACATGTGACACCAACACAGGGAATCAAACCTGAGCCACACTGGTAGGAGGCAAGTGCTCTCACCACTGCATGATCCCCACTCCCCACTATGTTTCCCTTGTCCTCAAATGAACTATTTGTATTTTGTTACCTGACATAGTTTCCATGTGGGTCCAAGTGCTCTCCCAAGCCTACAGGGCACATCCACTGGGGATGCTTTGCAAAGAATGCACTGCAGGACAACCACATCCAGCAACCAGCATTTAAACTCCATTCTGCATCCAGCTGATACTTCTCGAATATCTAAAAAATACATTTCCACATCACTATGTATCTGGACGTATCTAGTCCAGTAGGGTAGTGAACCTGGTTTGCAGTTAGTGTAGTGTTAATGGGAAGTAAGCTGGCTTAAATTCAAAACTGTGTTGAAGTTCACGTCTGTACTAACCGCTTTCACTTAGTTTTATTCTGCACTTTAATCACTGAACCTAAGACTTACTTTAAACCCCTCTTCCCAACAAATCCAGAGAGCTCCTCTGGTCAAGAAACAACCCACGGCTCGCCGAGCAAGGTCAGGGATCCAGCCTTCGGTGAGCAGTTGACGCATGATGGCATCAATCCATGGGAAACCAGTCTTGCCCTGCCAGAATAATAAGACAAAATCAAGAGTAGCCTGTGACCAATCGAATAAAATAGCTCATTAAAAGACTAACTTGTTCAGAACCAAAATCTAAATAATTTATTAGGATACAAGGGACACAAAAACTAAGATATTCTATCAAAATTAATTGTACAAGTGAACAATGAAAACCCCTCTTCCTGGGAGGGAATGCAGTGACTGACCTATGACTCTATCAAGTGGGGCAATTTTTCCCAGTCTACAACTTTAAAGGGGACATTTCATTCTGGTGGGGAACACTGTTCTTGCAGTCTTAGGTGCTTACTCAAAAATTATTAATAAATCAGGAATTCATACTTGTTCCCACAAACACTGACTAACAGTGGGTCTGGTTTAAATTTGTTTTGGGTTTAACATTTTTTGAACCAGTTTAATTTTTATTTTTATTTTTGTGCCAAGTTTGTTACCATAAACTGAATCAAAGGAAAACATAAACCATAGTGGTTCGAACAAAATGTTAATGTAAACCACAACAAGTCCACACTGGCCTCTTTTAACTAGAACAATTAAATTTCTTTTACTCAAAAAACATGAAGTGTACCATAATGGCTAAAAAAAAAAAAAAAAGGAATAATATTTCAAGAGGACAACTGCTCAAACCACGCCAATCCCTCAATGGTACGCTCAAGATTGGACCCTGGGAATGTTTTGAATTTACTTTGTTAGTTCCATGAAGACCCAATTCCTAATTCAGGCAATGCTGCAACCATCATTGAAAAAGGGTCAAGGGCCAAAAATCAGAAGAAACAGCTTGGGGGCTGCAGACTCTTTTCCCCGTCTACCACGTTCCTTGCAGCAGATCCAATGCACACTTTAGATTTAGGAGAAGAAAGATTCCTTGCAGTTTATGTATTGATTGAATAATGCTCTAAAAGTTGACATCAATCACTTTCCTCACTACAAATTATATATGAAATGTCAGTAAGAATAAGGTTGAAAAAAAAAAAGGAGATCCAGCCTCTGCCATTTTTACCTACTCTGTTCCTATAATCAGACACTCAAACTTACACTCCTTGTTAATCACTGTTCAGTATCTTAACTAACCTGCCTGAATTGTTCCAGCTTGTCAGCCTGTTCCTCCCATGGAAATTGCAAACAAAGGGAGTTATCCTTCATCTTGTCAAAATTGGGATGCCTACTGGCCACAACAAAAAAGAATTCTCGCCACAAAAGTGGCAGGTGAACTGCAAGAGGAGCAGGCTTGCTGTGCACCTATGATTTAATTACAAAATGCATTAGATAATATGTCCATAATGGCTGCAAACAATGATATCATTGGGATGTGTGCAAGGACCTGTCTAACCACTGGACTGATGGTAACAAGATGGAAAGTGCAACCTGAGCTCTCATGATTACAATGCAACTCAAGGATAAGGAAACTAAATCATGTAAAAACACAAAAAGAAGCCTAAGATGAGCAGATGCACATCAACTTACAAGCCTGCAAATAATTGTTGTCCATAAGCTGGTCATTTGTCAGGCCAGGGTTAAGTTTTGGCCAGACAAGAGAACAGTCTGGCCAGAAATCCCCAGAGTGTCCAACTAGGCTAAGCTTTCGCCTATCAAAACTTAAAATTTACTGGACATTTGTCCAATGACCAACTGTTGTTTGCAGGCTTCATTTATATGCAGAAGGGCCTGAGCTTGTTTCTTGTCTTCTAATTGTTGATATACTGATAGTTCATTAACCCTTTCACTGTCATGACTGATTAATATGTAACTTCTCCTTACAATCAAAGGGTTAATGGCTTGGTTATGGCTCTTTTTTTTCGTTCTGTGACACCACAAATTCACATTCAGGTTTGAAAACCTTGTTTCCATAAACAATTCCACAAACCAAACTCATGGAAAAAATACTAAATGCACAAATGGTTTGTAATCTTTAAGCATAACAAAACATATGCACACACACACATATTAATTGCCTAGAGTCTGAATTATTTGGTTATCTCCAAGCTGCACAAAAGGTCAGGTACAGAAGCTAACTGTATGAGTCAGTACATCTGCATGCTCTCTTTAACATAATGAGCAAAATACACTAGTGACCTTGCATTACAATTTGAATAACTTCTCAACATCTTGAACAAGGAATATTTCCAAGACATGATAATGATTATTAATGATGGTAATGGTGTAATATGCCCGTGAGAATGATGATATGCTAGTTGCTTGGCAACGGGCAAAAGGACAACTGAAAAGAAATCAGAGTCCCAGGCAGGAATCGAACCTACAACCTCCTTAACACCGGTCCAATGCTCTAACCACTGAGCTACAGGAGCCCCTGGTGCTCTCTCCTCCGCAGAGGTTCTAATGTTCATTATATAAATCCGCTGTAAGATGTTAGTGCAGGAGCAAAGTCGAATGGATCGATCGTGCGGAGAACCTCTGCCAGATGTACGTCGACTTCTCGTACATCCTTGTCGTTTTCTCGTACATCGATAGATTTCTCAGCGTTGGGTAAACTTGACAGCTTGAAACTCACAGAAACCCATTGCTAATTATTTCGCTACAGTTTGCATTAGTTTTTTTGAGGTCTAATTCAATAATTTCCAAGAAACGAAGCAAAAGTGTTGTACTTCGAAGGACCCCCTGAAGCCCGTGGGGGGTGATCTTGTATGATGTCTTTTTCTTTTTTCTCTTGGAAGAATATGGCGGAGGATTCGGAGCTTGACTGTTCTCTTCAGGAGCTGTCTCTTGATGGTAAATCTGAATTCAAATAAACCAGTATTGCAATCTCCCCCCGGATGGCAGCCATCTTGGGCGTGGTATCTGGCAGAGGCTCCCGCGCTTTCCGCCGTCGCCTGTAAACCTGTGCCTGCACTTACATTACTCGGTGGATCCTCCCAAAAAAAAACCTTCAGCCTCTGCGGAGGAGAGAGCCCCTGGTGAGCTAGGTTGTTTATCTAGGTTCTTTATACAAAGTGTCCCACTATGGTCTGCGGGCTCGACAATGTAAATGTGAATCACACATGATAATGATTATTAATGATGGTAATGGTGTAATTTCCGAGACATGACTTTAGCTAGTGTGTGCATGTCAATTTTCCCACTTGGCATGATGCCTACGCTTTGAACCTCCCTGCCAGTGTTCACTGCCAAGTACAATTTCCAACAAGTCAATATAATTATCTTATATTTTGTGTCATAAGTTTTTCAGTGGCAAATCCATTATACAATATGGGCAGTCCAATAGTTATTGGTGTGTTGCCCTATTCTATTATTGCTTTTTACTCCTTACCCTTTCAAGAATCAAAACAAGGTGCCACTAACCTCCTCATACACCTGATTCATTCTGTGGAACAAGTGCCTCACTGATAGGCAACCAAACCTCAGGTATGGGCTCAACTTGGAAGACTTTGGAAAAGGTGAATCTTTGCTTTTCTGTGTACTCTCTGGCTTTGATTCAGCTACCTGAATTTGAAAAAGTGGTAAAGTAACAGGGTTTTCTCAGCTGAATTTGAATATCTCCCACACCTGTTTACACTTAAACACTAAGCGAAAATGCACTTCTTGCAAATATAGTCATATTACAACTAAATACCAGATAAAACCCTCAGCATCTCAATCAAGTGACAGATGTCACGGTCAGTCCTTGATGTTTACGTTAAAATGATCACTGGGGTCCTCATAAAAAAAATGCTATTTGGTAAACATTGATATTTTAAACTCTTAAGAAAAGCAATAGCTCTCTGTATTAGGATGTGGCTAAATACAATTTAGGCAAGGTTAAACTCGAGCCAATGCTGCCAGCATTCAGCCGCTACGAATCTTTGCAGATTAATACGGAATGGTTAGTTCTTTGAGTGAATTTTTTGCAAGTTCTGGTCCCATTCCCTCCCCTGGGTAGTGGTTAAGGTTGGCAAGTTAAATGGTAAGCATTCCACTGAATTTCTTTTTAATGCAATGGTGGTTCCTGCTCACAGGGTTGCTATGGTTACCTCCCTGCTGTGCCTGAATTTCTTAGGATCCCAACCCACCTCTATGGCTCCAGTTTCCAGGCTCATCAATTGGCGATGAGTTTTAAGGTAGAGGTACAGGTAAAGTTAAGGTCTCACCATACTGACAACACATGTGTCACTTTACAATTCTTCTGTGTGTGGTGAGATCGGACATCAATTAATTAATTACCAATACAGAAAGAAACATGAAATTCACATGATCTGAGGCAAGTGTCACATAGCTCAGCTTACCCAGTATCGGGTTACTATTGTTTTTGGTTCCAAAGGATGGAAAAATACCTAAAGCAACAAACCACAGTACACTGATTTGATTCCCATAAGCCTGAATGTTGAAAGGACCTATAACAATTTTTTGAACCTACAAAAGTCAAGCTCAACACAAACATCAAGGTCCCATTAAAGCCATTGGACCAGGTTATGACCTCTGATGGCATCGCTGGCTGCAGCCATCTACTACATCTATGTCACAACGGAATGGAATACAGCCATACCAGTCTTCTGTAAACAGTTTATGGTCACCATGCAAACAAGAAATGCCTAGATGCTAACCTCTTTCTCTAAAAGTTTAAGTCTTCTTAGTGCTTCTGTCTCCCCACCAACCCATTCTCCACGCTCGTGTTCCTCTTCATCCAATTCAAGTGCAGCATAAGAGGGAACTCCATAGATTTCATCATGATTTTTATCGATGGGAGTCACACAAGTTCCAAAAAAATCCTTGTCCACAACTGGTGCACAGCTTTCAGGACTTTCCAAGCGATTTACAACACTTTCAAATTGTTTGAAAGTGATTGGAATGTTTCCATGGTTGAATTCAATAACTCTGTGAAAACAGTAATGAGGAACTAACTCGAGCAATTCACAATAGAACAGACTATTCACCTAATTAAATGTAAGGCAAAGATGATACAGCATAAAGTTAGAAAGTTACAGCAACATTGTCCTGAACACAGCTTGATGTCTTTTCACACCTTCCCAATAATGCTTTTGGAAAGATCAGACAGCTCCATGCATTACTGTTATCATAAGGGTCAGGCTAAACTAGGAAACACTGTTGCAGAAACATTGTTATGGGTGCAAATGTTTCCCAGTTAATGTTCATGCACAATAGAATAGACAACATGAGCATGGAAGAAAAGGCTGGGGAGAAGCCAAGTGTTGTCCAGGACACAAGCGCTGCCTGCCGCATGCAAGGCCAGTCAAGGGAGCTAGGTTAGTGTCAGTGGGTGGCATGGAAGAGCGTGAGATGGTTGCCACGGAGAAACAGCTGCTGCCAGCAGCGTGTCCCCTTGCCAAGTTGCTAGAGGGTAGATCAGCGAGGGGAAGTGGTCGTGGCCACTGTTACTCAACCAAGCTAAACAGCCCCTGCATCACTTCAGTGTGACACTGAAGGGTTGGCACCAGCAACACTTGCCCCCTCAACCGTTTAATGACAAACAACCCAACAGTTCCAAACCGTAAATCAAACATCATTAAGCTCTTGATATGCTATGCAACAGAGTGGAAAAAAACATGTGGTGGGTGGGTGGGGTAAAAACTATTGAAAAAACACCTTTCACTGTCACTGGAAGATGTGAGGAATAACTTGTGTTCATGCAATTAACTAGGTGGTAATCAAGGTGAACGTGATTGGCCCACAAGACAGGCTAATACTGTTGGTCAATGCGTAGCTTGCACGTGCTAATAATTAACATAACTGGCTGCCAAAAATAGTGGTGTCATGTAACGATACAAAGTACAAGGAAAAAACGCTCACAGAAAAAATAATAGTCAGTTGAGCTAAATGTTAACTTCTGTTTATGTACTGGCAGAAACAGCCATTTGGCTGCTCAAGATTGTTGCGGACACAATTCTTGTTTCTTAGCTGCAAAAAATGTTTTTGAATCAGGTCAAAAACATTTTTGCTTCCCAGACACAAATTCTGCTTGCAAAACAAAACGTTTAATGTTTCCTAGTTTAGCCACCTGGCCCCGGTTGTTCAAAGGCTGTATAGCGCTATCCACCAGGCCCCGGTTGTTCAAAGACTGGATTGCGCTATCCACCGGATAAATATCTATCCAGTGGATAGTGCAATTAGCTTTCCCATTACCTATCCACTGAATAGTGATTTATCCGGTGGATAGCGCTATCCAACATTTGAGCAACTGGGGCCAGATAAATATCTATCGAGTGGATAGTGCAATTAGCTTTCCCAATACTTAACCCCTGGATAGTGATTTATCCGGTGGATAGCGCTATCCAACGTTTGAGCAACCGGGGCCTGAACAGCAATCCCAGAGAAACAATGTAGCCAGGCCCTAACGTTGTTCCAACAAAGATAGAGTGCGAGTCACAAACTCCCTGTACAATTATTACTGTGGGGAGCTGTACTGAAATCTTGCCCTGCTCTGTCTTATTCTTGAAAGAAATTCCAACAGAAAGGTCAGAGTTAACGGTAACATTTTTAAGTGCCTGATTCATAGGTTAACCAAGCGGACGTCGCACCTCAGATAATAAAGTACCGGACGTTGCTACCATACTTTTCACACCGAAAAATCCCCTGGCAGGTAGGAAGGTGACACTTCTTGAAAGTTGGTAGGGTTGGGAACTGACCAAGGGATTACATTCGTGGGTATCATTTAAATTGGTCATCAAAAGGACTATTGGCTCCACTGTTATACTGCTGCCTTTGCATCTGAAACTCTCTTATCAAGTTGCTGGTTTTAACTTACTTTCATAGTCCAAGTAGCCACCGAGAATGTTAGAAATACACAAAAATTCCAAAAGGCGGGGTTTAACAATGTAATCACATTATTGTCGGCATGTGAAAGCGATAATCGAAATTATTGGATTAAATTTCATATTCATAAAAACTCTTGGAATAAGCTCATGGTTGTCTGTGTGCCAAAAAGAATCACAATAATATATAGTCGACTGTAACTTGCTGATCTAACACAGCTTGAAGAGAATGAAGAAGGCATCAGTTGCATAAGAATACAAGATTAGGAAATGAGTCACAGCAGTTGGTTTTGAGTTGCATAAGTACAGCTATCTTCATGAACGTTCTGGACTTTCTACTGTGTCGACTGAAATAAATGTAGGTGAAGCAATAGGCAGCTTCATTATTTAAAATCAAAATATGAAATTAAACGAAAAATATGGAAGTAGGCCTTCTGGAAAAAAGTGACGAGACTTAACTGCAATAAAGCTTACAAACTTAGAATTTCTCACCTGTCAATGTCATAAAGAGTATGCGATGAAGAAACCAAAACCTCCACTCCCTCAGATTCCAGCAAACGCTGAACAGATTTGTCTCGTCTTCGAGGGAAAGGTTCTCCATCGTATTCAAAAGAAACTCTCTTAATGTTCCACTTTTTAATCAGTTTCGGAAAGACATCAATCGGTTGCCCTTTCACTATAAAGAGCCGTGAGTTCAACTTTTGAAGATTCGAATCCAGATCAATAAGGCAATCCAACAGGAAACGCCACTTATTTCTGGAAATGTTGATTTCATTCAGCGAGTCAACATCAAGGAAAAACACTCCTCTAAAAGTAGCACTGCCTTCTATTGCCTGGCGAAGTGCAGGATTGTCGTGTAAACGCAAACCCTTCCTGAACCAGTGAATCGAGTTCACCTCCATGTTTACTGTACGAGCGATTCTTCTCGTCGTTTCGGATATACCATATATTTATAACTTCAATTCACAGTTTCGATGACGCCGGCAAAGCTATCAAACGTACGACATCCGTGCCACTGAAGACCAAATTCAATAACCTCAACACTGCAACAAGGATGAAAGGTACATCATGAGATCGGTTCCTTCCTCTGTCTGTTGGTTAAAACCACATCAAACGTGACGGCAGAATTGTGTCGTGAAACAAAATGTGTGATTGGACAAGAGTCTCAGACGGATTGTTCGACGTTTGTGATTGGACAAAATTCAACAACCGAAAATGTGATCTTTTGCATAGCGTGTCAGGAAACACGTGAAACACTTACATAACGACAAGTCACGTTTGAATAACACATGTTTCCAAGAAATGTACAGGTAAGGAGCTCACGGTTGTTTCTATCCTAAACAACACTTAAAAGCTTGGGAGTCCATCGAAAACTGAACTATATAAAAAGAAACGATCCGAATATGATGTATTTGCATGATAAGTGTGCGGGTCAAGGGAGTGACCTGTGTAAGCGTGACCAGAAGTGTGTTGGGAATCTCAAAACACCCGAAAACATTTCAGGCCCGAAAAACTATCTTACGAGCTCCAAGTTCATTGCTAGAACGTCGATTTCTAAATTTTTAAGTTAAGACTATCAGAAAGAATGATACTTTGCCTCAAATGCTTGTACCAGTAGACAGAAAACCGACTTGAAAAAATACTTCTCGCGCCAAAAACATTTTTCGGAGTTTTGAGAGAACGCACGCACGCCTGCAGGAATGTGAGTTAGTTCCAGGCTCTCAGGTATTTAGGGTGGTTTCCAACACTTTCCAGCTCTTGCGCTTTGATGATCAAGATACTATTTTTCATAGTTTGAAAAAAAAATTGTAAGAGGGGATTCAGAGCCACATTAATGTTCGAAAATTTAAGGTGGCTCTGAATCCGCTCCTTCAGTTGTGTGACTACTGCGCTTGCGCAGCAGTCTCCATTGCCATCTTGTGAGATTTCCGAAGGTAAGCTCTCTCGTCCGCAGAGGTCTCTTTTTGTGTCGTTGGGAGGCTGGGGAGAAGGAAAATGAAAGCACACGTTTACACCTGGGTCGAGAGCTCGAGGCTCCCGCTTTTTACCTCTTCCCATCGTCGCCCGCGCGCTTATTAATTTATTATTGTCAGCAGGAGCCTCCGCGGAGGAGAGAGGAAGGTAAGCAAGTATTACACTTCGGAGCCAACCAGCACACATAAATATCCGACTTGTAGTCTCTCGGGAAAACTCCGTATTTGCCAGGAGAATCCGATGACAAACGAAGATTTCGGCTTCCTCGTGTCATCGATCTCTTCGAAGTTGTTTGGGAATAGATCGAGGTGAGTTTTCTTATATTTTACAACATTTGCTTCTCACATATTACATATTTTGTTTCGAAGCGATCAGATGAAAGGTTCCCTGTGTATTTTTTCAGCTTTCAGGTCGATTTTTAGGGCGAATTTCTATTGTATTCCAACCTGATTAGACGACGTGTGATATTCAAACCGCCTACATAATTAGTTTACATCTGGACGTACATAAGTCTCGTATGGGAAAAACTGCCTTTTTGCTTGGTTACTGAGCCCCCTCGGAGGATAAGTAAGCCCATTTACAGGAAAGTCCTTGAAGGGAAAACAGGAGTCCCTTCCACATTGTGGGAATAAGCTTATTGGGCCCTTTTAAGCGAATGATACACGGTTCAACATTTGTTGAGCAACAAATGTTGTTGAAAGGTGTTGAACGAAAATAGAGCTTGGCCCTATTCATAGATGCCAAGTTGTCGAGAGAGGCTCGCTGGAGATTTATGCACCAGTCAATTGAAACCCCCACCCCCCAGGTCCCGGGGAAGGGTGGGGGATTTGACATAGGCTCTGGTCAAAAGGCATCAATATCCCTACCCCCTGAGGCTGGAGTTCAGATCAAACGCCACTACCCCTGGGGCAAGAAAGCTGATACTACTAGGAAATCAAAGAAGAGAACAGCTCATGACCTGACCTTTCCGCATCATTACCCATGCATACCATTTGAATTTCAATGGAAATTAAATGTAAATAATACATCCAAACAATAGAAAACAAATTACTTGATTCAGATTGAATATCAATTGCAGTGGATGGTAAAGTAAAAGCATGATATGCGTGGATTCAAACCACTGTTACGTACCTTTCTTTCGCCTTCCGCCATCTTGGAAGTTCCATGTGAAGTACTAGTGCCCAGTTCCACTCTTGCCCGAGGTGGGGACGGGAACCGCGGTCGAAAACAGTCAAATGCACCACCCCCAGGGGACAGCTTGTTGTTCAAAAGTGATTCGATGCCCCTATTTTCCCCCACCCTTCCCCGGGACCTGGGGGGTGGGGGTTTCAATTGACTGGTGCATTAATGGAGCGCCTAATTTGAGTGAGCGCCAAAGGCGCGAACTTTTCTGGGAGGGTCCGGGGGCATGCCTCTCCCACCCCCCACCCTCCCATATAAATTTTTAAGTCGAACCCAGGTCACTTTGGGTAAACAAACACGAGCAGTGACAAGAAATTGGTCTCTGGGGTCTAGAATTTCTTGATTTCTCGTCAATTTGCCACTGATTTCTCGTCAATTTCACGATTTCTCAGATCATGAACAGTTTTACGTTTGTGGAACAATAATTTTATATCATATATGTATTACAAAATTTGTTAACCCTAGCTCAGCTGGAGATTTTGCTTGCTCGGCTGGAGAGCTGGAGATTGAGTCTGAAAGCTGGAGTGTCCAGCCGAAAACTGGAGACTTGGCATCTATGCCTATTCCGTTCAACGAGGGCATATTTCGTTCAACATCACATGATACACTGTTCAACATTTGTTGAACACCAGCTGCAACATTTGGGCCATTCCCCCCTCCCTCCCCCCCCCCCCCTATGGATGAGGTCACCAAGCCTTAAGAAGAGAAGATCAAAGTGCTGACACAATACCCCCCCTCAGAAATAAGCCAAATTTTGTACTTCCCCTCGGAAAAAATGGCAAGATCAAAGGATGCTGACTGGCTCATCCCCTCAGAAATGACTTTGCCCGTAACAACATTTATTTAAACACAGCAAATTATGAAACAGAAATAAAGCACACAGATGATTTTAAAGAATCGTTAGCATAGTCTCTCACTCAAGATACCACACAGTTTATATCCACCACTGCTGAAAGAGAAATATTGGGAATTAGTACCAGTAAGTAACTACAACCATCGACCACTGCCGAATGTATTAATTTTTTTGATATACACATCAAATAGATTAATTACTTAGAGTGCAAGCATTGCCACTTAAAGCGAAAACTTCGTCTGAACATTCGAATGCCAATATACTAGAGATGACACTAACACTTTTTGAAGAGAGCATTGGTCAGGTACTCAGGTCATTCAATACAAAGAAAGCCTCATACCAACAGTCATGAAAGGATTATGGTCACAGACACTGCTGAAACATTCAGAGTAGTGCTGAAGATTGCTCATGGCTTCGAGAACATTCATCATTGTCTTTTGAACATATGGATCAACGCTTATCCACATAACCACATATATAGAACAAATCTACTTTGCGCATTTTTCATCCTAAACTTCTAAGCAGTAGTCACATGCCTGTTGGGTGCCTATTTTTTAAAAATGGGGGTAGTTTCTAAAGAAACTGGTGCTGCGTCGGTGGGGAAGTAGAACACAAAAATTTGGTATTATCAACAAAGTTGATGGTGTAAATTGACCACCGTACAGGGATTCTAAAAGCTGACGTTTCGAACGTTAACTCTTTGTCACAGCGAATCGAGGAATTATGGGTTATGTGTAGTTTATATAATGGAGGAGGAGCTATGCTATTGGTGGAAACATGGCAACGTGAAAAATTGGAATACCTTAATTAAATGAAAAGCGTTCGTTACTAGTACCGTAGGGTTAATGGTGTCGATTTGGAAGATGAATCAGTTTTGTTCAGTGAGATTCTTGCGGCTTTCCGTCGTACCTTGATTTAGGGAAAAGCCGAAGATAGCCATGTGTTGTTTGGAGTGGTTATGGAGATTAAATGACGAGCAACTGGCTTAGATGCATCCTTGTTGTTCTTCTCAATATTGTGAACGTGTTCTCGGAATCGGTTGCATAACGTACAGGTTATGCAATAAATGACATTTGCGGAGGTGCGTGTGAAACGATCGGTGATCTAAAACAAATCGCTTAGGTCCCGATATTTGGTGCTCCTGGCTAGTGTTAAGAGTGAAAGGAAAAGCTTTTTAGAAGCAACATTTATTTACGGTCTGTCACCTTTGAATTTGTATCGTGAGCGCGCGCATTTGAAAGTGCCGGGTTGGTTATTAGTTTTGAGTGCGCTGCTGACTAAAACGTTGTCTGCGTTTTTGTCGCGTTTGAATGAAATTAGTGGAGGTTGCGAAAAGATTCTACCAGTCTCGGGATCATTTTGGAGTATAATTTAAAGTTATTAAGTGGTAGAGCACCGGACTAGCGTGCGGGAGGTCGCGGGTTCTAAACCCCGGCCGGACTAACACTCAGGGTCTTTTAAATAATTGAGGAGAAAGTGCTGCCTTTGTAAGAACATCTGCAAATGGTTAGACTTTCTTATCTTCTCGGATAAGGACGATAAACCGTAGGCCCCGTCTCACAACTCTTCATAATTGATTCTGTGGGACGTAAAAGAACCCACACACTGTTCGAAAAGAGTAGGGGGCGTAGATCCCGGTGTGGTGGTTTATCTCATCCGATGGTCAAATGCTCGGAGATATTAGCTGCATAAGCTACTCTAAAATCCGAGGGTAAATAAAGTAATGTATGTAATGTATGTATGTAAGAATCATACTTTTGACTGCGTGATTATGAGGATGGAAAGTGAGGGTGAATGGAATTCTGTCATTCTTATCCTTTTTATCCAAATTTTTGTGTACAACTCCCAGACCGACGCAGCACCACAGTTTTCTTCACTTAGTTTCATGAAGAGTTCAGCCCACCAGCTTGGAGACCTCGTGGTAGATATTAATATTTTTTCGTACGCATGCGCGAACTGTGATTTGCTAAACACCGTGTAGGTTTTAATAGGAACCTTTAGATTTAAGTACGAGTACGAGTACGAATTTCTAATTTCAAACCAGTCACCTCCCCTGAACCCTCATTCTTCCTTGTTACTTACCAGTAGATCCTGAGATAGTAGAAATAAGATTGGTGTCACTCATGGGTGATCATCTCAAGCTCGTGAACAGGATTTGAAAAGTCGTACTCGATCTCGTACTCGTACTCAAATCTAAAGGTCCCTAATGTAAAGATTACAGAAGATTTTGATGATCATTTGAGCAGTTTTAACACAAGCCTTTAATCCAAACGGAATCTGTAATATGTCTTGTAAGTCTGTGTAAGTCCTGAATTGTAGATTCTATCATCTCGACATCATTAATTAACCACTGAGACATTGTTAACTGAACAATAAGGGTGGTTTTCGTGACGGCTATAGGTGGTTTTCACGTTACGTCATCGCCGTCATGCTGGTGGACGGTAAACAATAGATCTCTCAGCTCGTTTTGTTCGTCCACCAGCATTTGTACAGTTCAACATTGTTATCTGTGTCTCTAAAGATTGGCTGCAAACCACCTATTGAGGGAAAATAGTGTTTGAAAAGCAGTTAACTTTGTTGTCCTCTCTGAGAATTAAAAACAACATATGCACTTTATCTGCCCGAATGAATATTTTTTGAGAGGAGAAAGCGATTAGCAAAGGTAACTATGTAATAACAAATATAACATGTTTTATTGATGAGTTCGGTTTGCTTCGCACTACTGGCCAATAAATAAATTAAGCAATCGTGGGGGTACGGGTAATTTATTTTGTAGACGCTGTACCATTTTTTATCATTCTTAAGATTGTTGTTCATTGTGTTCCAAGGCCTTTCATTGCCGAAGAGTGTAATTATTCTGTTACTAATGGTCAGAGGACCCTAGATTTGTCCACGAAGAAATTACGACAACAAACAGTGAACAAACGGCAATTTCAAAATGGGTGCCTTACATGTCATTCAGCTTTGGTTCGGCGCCTTTGCGATTCTATTTGGCGTAAGTGGAAATGCTCTTGTACTTTTTGCTGCATACAGGGAGAAATCCCTGAGAGCTGTACCCTACATGTTTGTCCTGAATTTATGCGTCTGTCATCTAAAGGTATTGCTTGTTCCCTATCTAATGTTTGTGATCGCTTCTGGTCGCGAAAAGTGGGATCTCAGTTCTAAGGCATGTAACTGTCAGGCGTACTTAGCTTACACGCTGAGCACAGAGATAATGGCTACGATGGTTCTATTAAGCATCAACCGCTATGTCAGAATTGTACTACCAGTCAAATATCCATTTATTTTCACCCAAAGAAGCACTGTGTTGATGATAGCAACCACTTGGATTTTAGCGACAGTGAGCAACATATTTCCCTTGATTGGATATGGAAAGTATGGATTGAATAACAAGGAGGATTACATGTGCGCTTTGCAGGTCTCCACAAGTGTTATTCAAATAACAGTCGGAGGTGCATGTGTTATCATTTCTGCAGTGATCATAATAACTTGTTATGTTACAATTTTCTGTACTATTAGAGCCCATTACCGACAAGTGAGATCGGCACAGCGAGATACGACAACTGTACAAAGTAATTTTAACGTCGCCCCTCGGGAATCGAGAGGCGAGGAGATTCAGATCGCCATGACTTTGTTCCTGTTTGTTGTTATTTTCGGGATTTGCTGGAGCCCCACAGTAATTTCCGTTATTATTAACGCTTTAACTGGCCGACCAACTTCGCATCTTGCGGGTCTCATAAGAGTGAACGCTCTTATTTTGGAGACGGTGTTAGACCCAATTGTATATGCCATAAGGAACAGAAAGTTTAGAATGGTTTTAAGGAAGACTTTTAAGAGACATCCAAGACAGTCCCAAAATTAATCCGGACTGGACAGACAGTGAAGTCTGGCAGACTAGAATCAGTGATGGGTGCAAGGGACAGTCACAATCGCGCACACAATCGGTTGTGTATGGTCTTAGCTTTTCAACATCTTCGTTCACTCATTTCAGTAAAATTACATTGTGGAAGATAATATAGACATTCAAAAGTATCTATCAATACTCCGAGGTAAAAGGGGGTCTCGGTAGGCCCTCCTGACTGAATTAAACTGACCAGAGACCCGTTCAGCGATTCTTTTATTTTGCTAACAGGGTGTACTGATTTTAAATGGGGTAAATATATCAGTCAATATGTTTAATAAAGTCAGGATATCGATGTTTGGAGACCGATAGTAATCAAAACAGGCTCCCATCATCATCATCATGCCTGGGAGCTAAATCAGTCTCTCAGAATACATGGAGTATAACAAAAATTTGTGTTGTCTTAAATTTGGAATATTTCCTTAAGTCCTAATCACAAAACAGTTTCTTTAATTTCCGTTCAGGGTCTTGCTAATGCTGTCACACGTTAATCAACTTTTTTCTTTTTTTGCAAACATGGAAAATGTTGTCTGGATTCCATCACTAACCTTGGCTAACTGCACGAAG
Source organism: Galaxea fascicularis (assembly GCA_948470475.1). Taxonomy (NCBI): domain Eukaryota; kingdom Metazoa; phylum Cnidaria; class Anthozoa; order Scleractinia; family Euphylliidae; genus Galaxea; species Galaxea fascicularis. The sequence goes on along the minus strand of OX419341.1, from coordinate 28,869,844 downwards.
ATCCCCTTTACCGCGTACCTAACCTTAAATGTTTGTCCCACTCCAGACCACGAGAAGCGACTGGAGAAGTCACGTCGCCGCCACATTCTCTTCCCCTTACGTTTTATCCACTCAGTTAGATGATTCACGAAGCGTCACTGCGTTGTGAAAGTTCAGGTACATTGTACAACGATCCTATTGTATTCTTGTCAAAACTAAGCGAGCAACACCAAAAAAACCTTGACTGAAAGGGCAAATAATTTGTAGAAGTTACCATTCGTTGTTGCAAATGACGGTTTTTAGTCAAATGAGAATTCCAACCGATAATTTCATTTTTATGGGAAAGGATAAACAGCATCAGTAGGCTAGCTGAACAGACGGTAGCGTTTTATTCTTATTTACATTACTCTTGTTTTCTTTATCAACTCAGTTGACAAATGAAACCCAATTTTTGTATTCTACTCCTCCAATGTCTTCGTGGAAATACTCGACATTTTTTTAACAATAGTTTTCAGCGAGGGGAATATCTGAAACCCTTGTAACGCCCAGGAAAAGTAGCCAAGGTTTCATTCAACGAAAAAATATGCTTGCTTTTAACAGTACACAGTGCTTTTCTTCGTTCTTGTCCTTTCTCTTCTCATGATCGCGAGTAGGATGTAAAATCAGTACTACAGCGTTCAATGGGTTTGTGACATTGGATATAATACGCTGCTTTCTGCCATAAAACATAATCTACGAAACCATCGGTGAATTCATGGAGTGATAAAAAGCTCAAACAAAACAATCTCGTATGCGATGAAGGCGAGGGAAGGGGCAAGGAAGCAAGATGGTTTTGATTAACAAATCAAGAGGCGATAAGTGCACATTTTGTTTCCATTGAGTCGATTCCATGCGGGTAACGTTTCCTCTTTCCTCCAAAAAGAGAAAATAATATTTTATTGCGTGTTATGCTACACGTTATTTAACCTTGATCAGGCGACAACGATAACCCTAGTCTAAATAAGTTATTGGACAGCGTGAAGACACCGCAAGACTGCCGACTGATATAGTAATTGACGAAGATTCATTCTTTGCTAACATCCATATTTTCCATTTTCGCCTCTAGGCATCCCTCCGGCTGGGCAGCTGGTTTGTTCTTTACTTTCTTCTTCTGCTTCTTGGCCTCTGGCTGTTCGTCAATTGGTGCAGGTTTAACAAATTTCAGGAAATCCAATCCCTCTGGCATGAATGGTTTGAGTACAGAAGGGAGCGCAATTCCCTCTTCTGTTTGGTAATTCTCCAACAGCGCGCAAATCGTTCTCGAAATAGCGCACATTGTGGCGTTCAACATGTGAACAAACTTCGTCTGAAAACAAAAGAAACGAGAGTAGAAGTTGCATTGCTACAGAACTAGAGAACTTTTTGTCGCTGTACAATGATGGAGTCATTAAAAAAAGTGGGGGGGATGTAAAAACGATTCCGTGTTTCTTTACAGGAAGTTTAAAAATTTTAAGCTCGAGGGGCTTATTTCTTGAACAAGCACTTAGAACATAAGAGCATTGGGCTGCTTAGCGGAAGTTCTTAGGGTCAAATCCCTGACCTGATCAAAAATCCCCGACCAGGATCAGGGAACGGCTCCGGCAGGATTGGAAAGATCTCGCTGAATGTGTGCTAAACATGTGCTTCAGTTCAGATAAGATTCATTGGGCAGTGAATTTAAGCGATTCACCTTCTTTCCTTCACCCCCCAATATGCAATTCCAAGCACTCTTCCCAAAGAGATGGGCTTGGAACTGCAGGTGTTGTTCAGAGGCTGGGCTATGAACCAACCACATATCCCCAAAAAATCATAGGTTAGAGAAACCTCTTAAGGGGAACTTATGTGGTAAGAAGGTAAGGTGAAGGTAAAGAAATAAATCCAACAGCGAAATTAAGTTTGAAATCGTTGGAGAGCACTGTTGAAATACCTGCTCTCCCATTTTCTTGGTCTGTCCAAACCGAACTTGCAATCTTCTTGCCTGGTAATCAGTGCAATTTGAACAGGACACCAGCTCACGGAATGCACCACTGCCAGGAAACCAAGCCTCCAAATCATACTTCATGGCTGCTGCATTATTGAGTTCACCTGTCAATCAATAATAGCTATCTATCACGGCAGAAGACAGCCTCATTAGCAGATAAAACTGCATGACCACGAGCATGCCATAAAATGACAGCACCATCGGGATAATAATGTATGGTGATTAAATAATAATAATTATTATTTAATCACCACACATTATTATCCCGCAGTGACAACAGTTCGGCCTGGAGCCCATTGTGTTGCCATGGAAATGTCACAGTGGACCATATCATGGAACTTTGTAAGGAGTATAACAACTGTAAAAAGTTTCATTTCTATGCAGAAAAAGTCTTCAGAGATATTCCATTTTTTGTGATTTTACATCATTTTGTGTCCACCTTGTGATGTCCCCTAATTTGCATAAACCAAAATCTTGAATAACTCGGCAACCAAGAGTGCTATCACAATAGAATAAACGCCATTCTTCATCATTTTGAAAGCTCTTTCGAACAAGCTAATGAAAACTTTGTGTCATATGCACTTTAATTGATAAACAATAAAATCAGAGGCACCATTTTAAAAACATCCTGTAAATGTTTCATAAACATTAATTTGTAATATGGCATTTCATGAAAAAGAAAAAAAAAGAATCAAAATTTTCAATTTCTACTTTACAAGATTTTGGAACTCCAAAAGCTGATACAGTTTCATTTACCAAAACTTCTTAAAAACTGACTTTAAAGGTATTTTTAGTAGCTGCCATAACATAATACTGTCTAAAGCCAGAAGAGAGCAACATATTACAGTCACTATATAAATATGTTGACTAGCAAAATCAAACTGAAAATCTGTTGTACATGTACTCTCATCATGTCACCATACCAGTGTCCCTGACAGACAGCAAGTAGGTGTACTGACAATGAAGTTCTTATGCTGCTTACCAGACACAATATTAACAATCCTGTAAGGGATTCCCAGGGCCTGATTGAATTCCTCTGCATTGCCAATCATCTCATCAAACATTTGCCATGAAATGTCATCAAGAGGAGAGCAGATAACAAACTGCTCCACCTAACAAAAATGACAAAAATATGTTAAGTAAAGTGCATTCCGTTTATCTCATACTATTGGGCAGGGCTATCATTAAGTTTTGAAGCAGGCATAACATCCATAACTTCACCCGAATTCAATATGCAGCAACCATTACCCGTAACATCTTCTATGCTCAGCTGTAACAGGTGTTACTGGTTACGGACCTTAATGACAGCCCTGTTGACAATGTTCAGTTTAAACATGGATCCACCCCATGACCCTTGAATGTCAGCAGATCACCAAGAATTTGAAAGATTCTTTCACAGCAGTATAACCTAGAAGTTTACAAAAAAATGTACAGGAGCTCTCCCCTTTTGTAAACCATATGAATTTAGTGAAAGTTCACATGACAAGTCTGGCTAAACAAAAGGTTTTTTTGGCAAGTGAAACCAGTCTGACCTGTTAGAGTGAGTAATGTTTAATTTCTCTATAACACTGCTCAATCAAACAAAGGTTGCAAGAAAAAAAGAAAGTGATCAACAAGTAACAAAGGTTGTGATTGTTTAACAAATTCTCTCCATTGTTACCACAGAAAATCTATGGAAAACAGAGTGGAGAATATCCACATAATGGCAAGCAGGTTATTTCATGACCCAATTCTCTTTGTCTGCTGCTACAAGTAACTGGTAAAAGAATACATAAATTTAAACAGACCTTCTCAAACTGATGTACTCTGAAAATACCACGTGTGTCCCTGCCATGGGAACCTGCCTCTTGTCTAAAACATGAAGAGAATCCAGCATATTTCTTAGGAAGTTCATCGGCAGTTGCAGCCATCCATTCATCTCGGTGGAGTGCTGCAATTGGCTGTTCACTGGTTGCAATCAGATATCTTTCTTCATAGCCAGCCTCATCAGCACCTTTTCCAATTACCTGGAAACAATCACAATCAGTAAACACCAATAGACAGGGGGTGACAATTCTAACAAGCCTCGTTTTGGGAGAAAAACAAAATTTTCCGTGAATCTGGTGATTTTACCGGGAATCGGGAAACTATGGAATTCTTCTTGGATATTGCAGAAAAAAAGCAAAGCTTGACATTTGTTACAAGAATGTCACAGAAAAATTGGAAGGATCTTCCAAATTTCCAGGACAACTCAAAGTTACACAGAGTGTTGCTCAATCAATGTTTTTAAGAGTTGTCACCCCCTGTTCAATAGCACAAAATGACTGCAGACACATCTGACCTGCTAACTAGTGTTAAAAAAGTGATAACTATTTAACAGTTAGTTATTTTGGTGATATGAATACTTCTCTGTCTTCTCTAAACACGATAAGGAGAGTTGTGGCTTTCATTCACTATAGTTATGTCTGATGTGTAAATATTATGTCACACTGCTTAGATGTTAACTACATGTATAGTTGAGGCATAGATTTGAATGCAACCCAAGTGTTATACAACATATAAAAGCTATTGATCAGTGTATTTCTGCCATCAAAAATCAATCATTTTAACACTTGTAGAGGAAGCTGTAGTTTTCAAGGAACAGGTGTTAGTGAAAAAAATTGAATCTTGAAGAACTGATTAAAAAACAGTGATTTCCACTCTATCTGACTTCACACACATACTGATTAATAACAGTGATGTAACATGTGCCTTAGAACAAAGTGAATTCACAAAATTAGGCTGAAAACACAGCATTGCATTGTGGCAAAGTGAATGTGAGTAAATTTCCCTGAGCAAAGCTGTTGTTCTGGGAGTTGATAAATCCTCCATTACTGTTACAGACCTTGTACAGCTCCTCATCAAACTGACTTAGTTGAGCCACTTTTTGCATTGCTTCCTTTGTCATGAAAAAGGGCGTGTACAAAGGAACAAAGCCCTTCTTGTACAGCATGCGTGTTGACAGCTGGACAAGGGCCTGCTGCAGGAAAACAAGTGGGCCCTGAGAAAAAGGAAAAATAACATAATATGGTTGTTCCCAGATATGCATTTATGTACATAATGTGTCATTGTGAGTGACTTATATGAAATGAATCATATAAAATGTCATCAAGATTTCAGCTACATTTTACATCAAGCTTCACAGTTCCTTCATGACCAAAATGTAACCACAACAAATGTTATTATTACAATCACCTGCAACATCAAGGTCAATCAAGGGTTTTCTGCCATAACAGAACTGTGAGTTACGTCCCTTCATGACATCTTTGAATTATTAAACATGCTTGTAACAGCCACATAATGACTAAGCCATGTTACAAGAAGACAGTAATTAACTATAAATATTACTGCTACCAACCTTGAGAAAGTAGCCTCTGCTGCCAGCCACAAGGGAACCCCGTTCGGTATCAACTCCATCAACCATATACGCCAGATCTACATGGGAATACTTCTTCTTTACTGAACTGTCCCCCCAGGTTCTCATCACCTTGTTTTCTTCCTGAAATAACAATGACATCAATAAGGATCAACCCAGAAATGAGGGCTGAACAGTGTACTGAAAATTGTAAGTCATTGTAGGTAACATGTTATCAGGCATAATCAGACCTGTCATTAAGGGCTATAACACCTAACATCTGTCACGGCTGAGCTTAAGTCCATGTTATCGGTGATGGTTGCTGTGTATTGGATTCAGGCCTTAGTCACAGATGATACGTCTGCTTCAAACTTAATGACAGCCCTGATAACTACAACCAAGCAGATGTAAATGAGCATGAAATGTTCTGTCTGTACACGTAATGTGACCCAATCACTTTGTTCAGCAAGACCCAAGGTTGAGACAGCAATGACTTACATCCAAAATCTTTAAAAAGAGAATCTTTAACACCTTAAGTCTGCTCTGTCAGTCAACCAAATTCTTCTCATCATTACCATAGAAAATGTATAGAGAACAGTTCGGAGAATATAAATGTTGATATTAGGGTTTAAATGTTTAAGGTATCATCACATACCTCATCATTACTGATGGGAACTGATTCATGTAAAAAATTTCCAACTTCAAACAGTTTCTCATTACGCAATTGCTCCACACTGATGACCTCTTCATTACACTTGGCAATATTTCCATCAATGAGTGTCCTTATACTTTTTATCTGAGTCACGGTGAGACCCTGATAGAGGTAAAAAAAGTTCCATGTTTATTTATAAGTTAAGATCACATTAACACAGAAAATAATTAAGAATGTGACAACCAGTGAATACATTTTACCTGTAACATTTCAGGGGTAAGTTCCTCCAAACCACTGACTACATTTTCAGGCAAATCTTCACTGTCACCAACAGGTTCTTTGCGCTGCAAACAAAAAAACAATATTACTATTATTATTATTATTTTTAAGTTTCTCACACTACAGATTATTACTGCACTCCATAAGGTGGAGTACTGCTGGTCCTCTAAGCCTAGCAGATCAAAAATCTTTGCAAAAATGTATGCAAAGGCCACAACAGCTGTCTTTTACAGGCTATTTCTATGACACTCAGTCTCAATGAAGAGATTTTTTTAGGGCCTTGTCAAGTTCTTCTTCTTATCATTATTATTATTATTATTATTATCATTATTATTATTATTATTATTATTATTATTATTACTACTAAAATTGGTCTTACAACCAGCTCCTGGTTAAACAAAGGCACCAAGCAACAATAAATTGACTAAGGTGGCAAATTTCATGTCCCTAACACTCTAATACCTGTGGGATTCTTGCTGTACAATGGACAATTTTTGTTCTTAGTGCAATTTCTGCAACATCCAGTCCTTTTTAAACTGCATATGTCCAAAAATTACATTTCTAAAATGTCTCTGGTTATCTTTGCAGTTACCCACAGCTAGAGATTGGTTGAGCTGGATCTGTTGGCCTTTGTCTGTAGGTTATTATCATTTCTAACAAAGTACAAATTGAAAGTGCAAATATTGAAGTTCATCGAATATATTGCCTGTCATCACTTGTGCCAAATACACCACGTTCCTGAGTGAAGGCCTAACTGCCTTTGACATTAAATCCACAATAGTAGGAAAACACAATGAAAAATAACAACAGTCCAGACTGAAAGAACGTTCAATAATAATGTGGGACACCTTGCGTTAGTAGAAATACTGTCTAACACGCGTACAAAACAAATTAAATGCATTAGGAAGTTGTTCGAAACCAGTAATATTCTTAGTGGCTAGAATGAATAACAACGCAGAGAATGACAAGAAAATATAAGCTTGAAAGGAAGCACAGACTATTCGCGAAGCCGGCGGAGCATCCACGTGTAACAACTAAATAAACCAATCACTGATCACGGAATGTCCCCTACCTTCATCTTTTCGCCGATCTGTTTGCTGCATAAATTCTTCAGTTTGTTCCAGTTATCAGCCGAGAACCGTACTATTTAAAAATAATATTTTCAAGATTACAAATAAATTTACATCTCTGACACGGAAGCAATCTTCCTTGATAAGGTTACGATCCTCACATTTTCTCCATTTGGTGTCTGCCGCGACAATTTCGTCCACAAGCTTCGTGTCTTTGTACCGTTTGCTCTGATTTTCGCGGATCTTTTCGGGATCACCCCCTTTGTCAGTCCTAAACAAGTCTAAATCCAGCACCATTCTGATAAAGGAGATCGAGAAGTACCTTGGATACCTAAAGATTACTGGAAAGAACTTCTGCTGATGCAATCCAAAGAGGGCGACCCGCATACCTTGGACGAACGGGCCATGGAAACTGGGTCGAGTGACCTTGCGCAAAGAAAAAGTATCTTGGTGAAGACTTACATGAACTACATACTGATACACCATGTAAGATCCAAAAATAAAACTATATCCTTCTTAAATAATACATAAATTCATAGCAAATCATATAAAGAATGAGAATCAACCATAAGAAAATTCTGAGTTCCATAGGC
>OX419341.1:28791899-28856899 GCA_948470475.1 Galaxea fascicularis | reverse complement strand
ACAAAGGCGAGCTCGGGGCGATACGAAATTACAATACAATAAGGTAAAGCAGTAATTCTGAAACTTACATCTGTGTCCTTGTTCCGTTATTGACATAAACCTTAGTCCTTAATCCGTTCCTTGATTCCTTTTAACCGTAGAACGTTCAACTTAAAAACTAACACAGCGAAAAGCGTTCCGAAAAACGTACAACTAGCGTGGTCATCCGGGACCGCTCGGTCCCAGGCCACCGCAACGTAAGTTTCTGTCATGTCACGCAGTGTCACGCGCAATGCTGCCGTGACATTCCCGGCCCCTAAACGTCCGGGGGGCGTTTACTTCTCCTGATCTCCTTCCTGTTCCTCTTTGGGCAGGATTAGGACAAGCTTGTTGATTGGTCTTCTAAGCGTAGTTTCTCGTGTTTTGACGACAACAGATCTGATAAGGCCCTGGGCGTCCGGCTTGGCTAAACATGTGAAGAGGGCACCATACCTCTTCACCTCCCTGCGTCCTTCCTTAATTAAGAAGGGGCCAAAGTAGTCGACGCCCGTGTATGTAAATGGTGGTGCTGGAGAGATGCGATCCCTGGGTAGATCAGCCATCTTTTGCTCGCCTGGCTTGCCATGATTGCGGCGACAGAAGACACACTTTGACGTTACATGGCGCACTGCTGTGTTAACTTTGATGATCCAATACTTCTCTCGAAGGGTTGCAATGACGTGGCTACGTCCAGCGTGGCCCAACCGTTTATGAGCGTGACGGATGAGAAGAGTTGTAACATGACTCTTCTTTGGTAAAATGACTGGGTGCTTTGTCTCAAATGGTAAATCTGCACGTCTGAGTCGACCTCCAACTCTGAGGACACCATTGTCCAGGAAGGGATCAAGGCGACGAACAGGACTGTCATTCTTTATACCTCCTTTCTTCTGCCCTCGCAACTTATTCTTCTCACCTTCCTTAAGAGCGTGGACTTCCTTGCCAAAGGCTGAAGCCTGAACAAACTTCAGAATAGCCAATTCAGCTGTCGCTAGATCTTGTACAGTAAGAGGCGAGTGTGGCTCCTTGGCACTCTTAAACTCGACTACCTTGGTCGTTGCAGGCGATCTCTGGTCTGCAAGGTTTCTGTCGCCACTTGTGGTTCCATTCTTGACATTTAAACGATTGTTACGCCGCTTTCGCAAGGTCTCTTTAACTCGCAGGAACACGGCTACGGCCCTTCGCAAACGATGCCAATCAGAAAAGCTTTTGATCAGCTTGTTTGTGGTGTTATCCACCTGATTAATGCTGACTGCACTGCTTGTCGTTACCTTCCTTACTTCTGGATCATCATCTGGGACTTGGCCCAACGTGGATGGTTGTTGCGGCCACTCGTTCTCGGGTTTCCATAAGAATTCTGGACCTTCTAACCAACGCTGCCCTTCTAAAAGAGCAAGTCCATTAAGGCCCCTTGAAGCATCGTCTGCCGGATTCTCCTTAGTGGCTACATACTTCCACTGATTCGGGTGTGAATGGTCGCGGATGAGCTGCACCCGGTTTGCAACAAAAACATGAAACCGCTGTCGTTCATTAGCGATATAGCGCAACACAGTGGTGGAATCTGTATGGTACACAAACTCTGGGTCGCCATCCACCTCTCTTTTTAACATTTCTCCAACTCGGATGGATGTGGTAGCAGCAGTTAGCTCGAGACGCGGAATTGTGAGTGACTTGATAGGGGCGAGACGTGATTTCCCCATTAGGAACGTACAGTGAACGCGATTGCTGTCATCACACAGCCGTAGGTAAGCAACAGTTCCATATCCCATGGAACTTGCATCAGAGAAGAGATGTACTTGCTGGGACGTCACGGTTCCGAACTCTGGCGGCTTGACAAACCTGTTTGCCTTGAACTGCTCTAGCAGAGGAAGCTCGCTTAGCCACTTGGCCCATCTAGTTTGGTACTGATCAGGAATGGTGTCATCCCATCCGATATCTTCACGACAAAGGTCCTGAAGTATCTTCTTGGCCGGAAGTGTGAATGGCGCGGCAAAGCCCAGTGGGTCATAAATTGATGAGATAACAGATAAGATGCCCCTTCTCCTTGGCGGCTTATCATCAATAACTATACGGAACTTGAAGACGTCAGATTCCACGCACCATAGCACCCCAAGGGCGCGTTCAACAGGTAGACGGTCGTGACCCAGATCAAGATCTCTAGCTTCCTTAGAACGCTTCTCCGTTGGGATGGATTCCAGAACAGCACGACTATTGCTTGTAAATTTTGTTAGATTGAAGCCTCCATGCTCACATGCTTGGCATAGACCTTGGATAAGCTCAATGGCTGTCTGCTCGTCTTTAACTGAACGAAGGCAATCATCTACATAGAAATTTCGGCGGATAGTATCCGCTGCAAGTGGACCACTTTCGTGTTCCATGTCCTTAGCAGTTTCCTTCAATGCAAAGTTGCAACAGCTTGGGGATGAAGCCGCTCCGAAGAGGTGCACCGTCATTTGATATTCCTGGATGGGCAACTCCAGATTGCCATCGGGCCACCAGAGGAACCTGAGGAAGTCACACTGGTCATCGGGCACCTGAACCTGGTGAAACATCGCCTCGATATCCGCCATGAATGCCACGGGCTCTTGGCGAAAGCGTGTAAGAACTCCAATCAGAGAGTTGGTAAGATCAGGGCCTGACATTAATTGGTCGTTCAAGGAAGTGCTTCCGTGTCTAGCGCTACAGTCGAAGACCACACGTATTTTCTGGGGCTTCCTAGGGTGGTAGATACCATGGTGTGGCAGGTACCATACTTTGCCAGGGCCAGCTTCCAGACGGTCATCTGGCACTCGTCGTGCATAACCTTTTGCAATCATTTCATTCACAAAGTTGACATAGTCATCTCGATAGCTCTCGTCACGTAACATCTTCTTTCTCTGCCAAGTTGCTCGTTTCAGCGCTTGAACTCGGTTGTTTGGCATTGTCACCTGAGGGTCTCTGAATGGCAATGGTATCACATAATGGCCGTCGCGAAGGTGGACGTTTTCCCTTATCCTACTGATGAACTTCTTGTCCTCTTGGGAGTAGCCGTATTCATCAGGGCTAGACTTGTGATCGTTGAAATCTAGTTCAAACATTTGCTGTATGGCTTGGGGTGATATCACCTCTTTGACTGATTCCGCTTCCCGTACCGTGATTCTGTGACAAGTAACATTGCCAGGACTTGAAACGTTCTCCACATACAAAGGCCCAGACAAAGTCCAGCCATGGCGCAATCGCATTGCATATGGCCCCTTGACATCACTTGGTACAACCTCTAGAGGTTCTATAGCTGCAGGACAATTACTGCCGATTAATAGGCCAATCTCCAAGTTCGGTATAAACTCTGGTATCTTCTCAGCAACACTGCGAAGATGCTCCCACCGTTTGACACCTTCAGGGGTAGGAATCTGCTGTTCGGTCACTGGTATCTCGAATCTCGTGTAAGACTGCGGTAACTCAACTGGATTCTTGCCTTCCATGTCCATCACCAACAAGTCAGAGACAACAGTGGTAGATATGAGGCTTTGGCCATGCATAGTGCCCAGCTGTAACTGCGTCTTTTTGCCATCAACGCTCATCTTCTCTCTAAGACTCTCAGTCAGAAAGCAACCACTGCTGCCATTGTCGTAGAAGGCATAAGTGGTGACGGTCTCGTCGCTGCCTTTCTTCTTTACACGTACTGGTAGGATGGCATGAAGCACAACTGATTCTGCAGGTCTAGCGGTACTACAGGAGGTAGATTGAAGGTTGGTACAGGCATTGCCCACTGCCTGGTCATTCTCTCGTTTACCATTGTCCCTTGGTGGAATTTGGAATCCACTGATGTGAAGGGCTGAGGGATGCAGTCGTCCACAGAATTTACATTTCCGTCTGTTTGGGCAGTTCCTTGAGATGTGGTTCGTTCCGTAACATCCAAAACACATGTTCCTTTCTCTCAGGAAGGCTCTCTTAAGTTCTGGCGTCTTCCTGTTGAATAAATCACAGTCATCCAAATCATGAGCAAGGTTGCAAAGGTGACATGGGGGGCGACCATAGTTACTTGGAGGCCCGGTCCCGTATACAGCCGGAGGCACGACGGCTCCAAGTGGTGTCGTCACAAAACTGTTTTCCTTTGGTCTCCATGGAATTCCCGGTTTCCTTGGTGGCCTTTTTCCTTTATCGGGCGGTTCCTTTTCTTTGGGTTTAACATCTTCCTTACTCTTGCTAAGGGCCTCTTTGCCGAACACCGGGTCATTGGCAGACTCTGACGCATACTCTACAAATTTGGCAAGGTCTGCGAAACACGTTACACCGTCCTCCCTTCTCTTCTTCTTCAACACCTGATCTCTCCATTTAGCTTGCAAGTTGGCCGGAAGCTTGGAGACCACCGACTGCATGTTTGGTGCATGGTCGAGCACACGCATGTATGAAATACTCTTCATAGCAATGTTACACTTTGTCAAGAATATTGACAGTCGCTTCAAGCCTTGGTTGTCATCATATCTAACGGGAGCCCAGCGGATGATTTTGTTGAGGTAAGCAGTGGAAATCTTGTACGGGTCACCGTATTCTTTCTGAAGTAGTCGTCTGGCTTCCGTGTAACCTGCTTCAGGGTCCATGTGTAGACATCCTTGAATAAGGTCTGCCGGTTCACCTTGAAGATGCTGATTTAGATAATACAAGAGATCAGAACCGGTAGATGCTTTGGAGCAGATACGTGTATCAAAGGCCATAACAAAGGTCTTATACTCGATTGGGTCACCTGTGAACTTAGTTATTGTTGGTTGAGGCAGTGTCATAGCAGCTGTTAACTGTTGGTGTGTTGCAATAATTGTCTCATTTTGCTTCTGCTGTAACTCGATAACATTCTGAAAGGTACGTTCTGCTAACTGAGGTGATCGAGCTTCAGAGACTCCATGACTGCTTTCCTTAGAAGTTTCCCGGAGACCGTTACCAGTCAACGGTGTCGATGAAATTCTATCTGCAAACAAGCCAGGGATGAAATCTGCGGCCTTGGGATTCTTGGGGGAGCTGCTAACCTCCGTATTCATAGCTGGTGTCATCTCTTTGGTGGCAGAGGAGCCAAGCGGGTTGTGACTCACAGTAACGTTGTCAGGTGACGATTTTGCTGCAGACTTTAACACAATAGGTGTAAAGGAGGCAGCCACTGAAGGTGGACTTGAGCCAAGTGGAGGCGGGGGAGCCTCGTGTTCCTTATCAATTTCACTCAATGTCTTTTCCCTTGCTTCGGTCTTTGCTATTTCCATTTCAAGTTCCAATTCTTCTCCCGCAGCACGAAGAGCCTGTTTCCGCTTAAGCATCGACCTTTCAGCCTTTAGCTCTGCTAGACGGACTCTCTCTCGGTCTCTTGCGGACAACCTTGAACTTGCCTTAGACGATCGTTCAGATCCTTTGCTACTTCTTCCATCTAACTGATCAATCAAGCGGGCCTCAGCCTGTGATATCCAAGCGTGTAATGGGTGTAAATATGCCATCATATCTTCGACCTTATCCTTATAATGGGCATGTTCATGGTCTTTATCCTTTTCCTGGGTTAACTCTTCATAGTAAGCTGAAAAGGCTTCCCTGCACTGTTCGATAAGATCCTTCAAGATCACTGTTTCGTCCTTTACGAGGTGCAAGTTGTTAACATCAACCATTAGCTGGGTTATCTCAGTTCTCTTTCTGGATACAGATCGGACAGCATTTGTGTATTGCCGTTTTAGTCTGTTACGCTTTTCTTCTTGACCCTTTTCTGTCAAATTTCGTCTTCGCGGGCCTAGAGAATCTGGTAATTCGCCAGTGTTTGAAGATTGACTCAGAAATGGTTCTTCCATTTTTCTGTCTGTGTTTTCTTCTTCGAAATCCTCAAGGATGCCTGGAACATTGAAGTCGTCCGTGTGATCCTGGGAACTAGTTTCGGCCATACGCAAAGCGAATCAACCCGCCGCAATTCTTTCACAAATCCAGTAAAATCCAAACAAAGTTAACGTAAATTAAGCAAATAACTCCTTCGAAACACGCAGAACGCCGATGTACAGATTTTTCTTTACGAATGAGGCGGCAGAAATGCCTCAGGACCTTACAAATCGATGAGGCATACAATGTAAACACAACTTTAGTTTAATCCACAGAAATTCATGTACACGCTGTCCATCACTGCTATTGATTTTCCTTGCAAACGATTCCTTGTGAACAATGTCTTGATTCGGTGATACGATAATGCGATGTGGACGTGATAGTGCAATATAAGCTTAACTGATGCGATACGATGCGATGCGATGCGATGCGATGCGATGCGATGCGATGCGATGCGATGCGGTAAAGAAAACTAAAGGAAGAAACAGAAAACTAGCATTACAAAGGCGAGCTCGGGGCGATACGAAATTACAATACAATAAGGTAAAGCAGTAATTCTGAAACTTACATCTGTGTCCTTGTTCCGTTATTGACATAAACCTTAGTCCTTAATCCGTTCCTTGATTCCTTTTAACCGTAGAACGTTCAACTTAAAAACTAACACAGCGAAAAGCGTTCCGAAAAACGTACAACTAGCGTGGTCATCCGGGACCGCTCGGTCCCAGGCCACCGCAACGTAAGTTTCTGTCATGTCACGCAGTGTCACGCGCAATGCTGCCGTGACACGAAATTTGTTTGTTTTTGTAGGGTGGAACTGCCGTTGATGCAGTTGAAGCTGCTGTCCGTATTCTTGAAGATGACACGACTTTTGATGCTGGTCATGGCTCAGTTCTCACTGAGGAATTGACAGTTGAAGTTGACGCAATGATCATGGACGGACACTCTTTGGAATCAGGTAAAGAAATTCTGGAGCTCTGAGACAGAACCAGTCAGTGAGGTGAAGATTAGCAGATAAACTGTTTATCTGTCTTAGTTCTGCCTACTTGATATGTAGTGGTATCATCAAATTTAATTCAAGGTCCCAAAAGCCTGAAGTATCGGTACTTACACTGTAGACAATTTATGGTATTCACAACTGCGAAGAACCATTCAGAATTCAAAACAGCTGGTGCCAAGTGTGGTAAGAAGAGTGCAATTAGTTGAGAAAGTGGCAAAAGGTTTTTTTAAGCAATCTCAGAGTGAAGTAAAGCAAACCCAAAGCAACATAGAAGTGCTTTCAGTTCTCAATAATAATATTGAAAACTATCATAAAATTGCTAATACAAATATCATGCAGATAATGTCAGAAGCTACATTAATAGTTAATAAGAACAAGTTATAGGACAATTTGGTAACTCATTGACTGACT
Organism: Galaxea fascicularis; assembly: GCA_948470475.1. NCBI lineage: Eukaryota > Metazoa > Cnidaria > Anthozoa > Scleractinia > Euphylliidae > Galaxea > Galaxea fascicularis. The sequence continues at coordinate 28,849,656 of OX419341.1, read as the reverse complement.
GAGTGACTGGTATTACTGCACTTGAAACAGATGCCTAGGACATTTTTATTTTATGAAGTGAGCTTTCTTGTAAACTGTGATGAGATGTATCAAATTGTTAGAAAGCCACTGAAAACAAGGTAATCCAGGGGAAATTTAATGTCTTGAAACAAAATTTTCAGTAATAGTTTTATTCTTCATGTAAGTTGTGTTCTTTGGAAGAGTGCATCAAAGCAAAATGAGAGGAAGCATATATTTGCATTCTTGCAGTGGTGGCTTAAAGGAGAGGTTTAACTTGAAAAATGTTTTATCTTTCATTATCAAAAACAAAAGTTGATGAATTTTTCCTATGGTAGCAATGGGCCACCATAGTCCAGTGACTGGCCCAGGACTAGTAGGAATTTGGTTCGGGTTAATAAAGTTGTAGAACCACTAGCCACTGGGCTCCTTGTAATGGAAGAGGTTTTTGGAGGTAGTAGTGATGAAGAGAAGGTTAACCAGTTTTGAGTTTCGTTGATCCCAAAAATGGACTGAAACAATATTGTCCCTGATACAAGCTCAATAAGATATGACCAATGCCTGGCTACTAAATGACACCATTTGACTGTATATTTTAGACTCCACTATCCCATGAACTAGTTTGTTAAAATGTTAAGGTTGCACAACTGATGCTGTTGTCTTCTTTTCTTCTCCCAGGTGCAGTAGCATCAGTAACAGGAATAGCTAATCCAGTGTCTCTGGCTCGCCATGTGATGCAAGAGACTCCTCACTCTTTGCTTGTTAGCCATGGGGCCACTAAATATGCCAAGAAGATAGGTTTTCCAGTTCTGACTGATCCTCTTGAGCTCATTAGTGAGGAATCACGGGTCCAGCTTGAAGGTATCAAGAATTTTGACAATGCTGTGCTGAATGGTTTTAACACGAAAAAAAGATCTGTTAATTTAGGCCATGACACAGTTGGAGCAGTAGCCATGGACTTCTCAGGGAGATTGGCTTGTGCAACATCCACGGGTTAGTTTTCAGTGAAAATACTGGTAAAATAGAAGACTCTTTAGATCCTGTGGGACTGACTTAAGGTAGAGAATTTTCAGATAGCAAATAAAAACTTTCTTTAAAATGTCAGATACCTACCCTTTGCTCTGCCTTCCCAATCCCCCCATCCACCCCTGTTGGGTAATAATGCCAGTAGGTGCATAACATAAGCTAATCCTACACAATGGATGAACTTTGGGAGGAATCTCAATGAAGATGTCTGGACGAGTTGGTGACAGCCGATTGGTGGGCTGTGGTGGCTATGCAAACAAAGAGGGTGCAGTTTCAACAACAGGACATGGCGAATCAATCATGAAAGTACTCCTGGCTAGAGAGGCGGTGTACAACATGGAGAGTGGCCATCTGCCCGAAGCTGCGTGTAACAAAGCACTGAAGTACATGTTGGATAGAGTAGGTGGCCAAGGGGGAGTCATTGCAATCAATAAACATGGACATGTTGGGAAGGGTTTCACTACAAAGCGAATGGCTTGGGCAACTGTCATAGAAGGTGTCCTTACATTTGGCATTGAGCAAAATGAGGAAATTGTGGATTCACGTTAACAACTTACTGATAGAGAGTATGGCTTTAGCTTTATTTCTTTTTGAACACAAAATATTTTAGAATCCGTTTCCCACTTCTAAGCCTTGTTTATATATTAAGTATTGAATATGTAAGTATTTATGAACACAAACACCAGGCCTGAACACGAAAAGTATATTAGTGTGAACGTTATCAATGTTTGTTTGTCCCATATGACATGTTTTTATCGATTTAACCACTGTTGTTTAAAAGTCATCAATTCATGTACATATAGTTTGACAGATAAGGTCTTTACATCTCATTTTCATTTATATGACGTGACACTGTATAATTGTACTTAATATTTAACCACTGTTGTTAAATAAATTATTATGGGTTCATGTACCATGTGGCACGAAACTTTTGCAGTTTTTTTCACGATCCGCAAAAAAAAAAGTGTAAACTTTGCGCATCAAATGCCGTTTTTTGTGGCAGGATGACTTCAGTGTAAACAACATTATGTCATGATCGCTGATTCCTGGTTCTACACTGACATTGCAAATAATGTCTGGGATTTGATAAGACAAGATCCAAGGTGTTACTTGAGTTGCCTTGTCGCCTGGTTGGTTCCTTTACAAACGCACCACTCTTATCGCGATTAGCCTGCGAGCAAGCCCTCCGGGGTAGTCTGGCGGGGCTGGAAAGGGAGAGCTTGCAACTTGAATACATGTATCTACATCGAATTTTTTGATGCAAAATGCTGATTGGCGGAGATGGCATTAGTAATGACGTCACGTGTTTTTCAATGTTTGTTTACATTTCGAGTTCGTTTCCACTTCGCGCTGATTGGCAAAAATCTGACAGCTCAGTCGACGGGGAGCCTCAGGGGAATTGGAGGCGGATATTCAAATATTACAGTTAAATTACAGAGACGTAGATGCAAATTCCCTTTTCCCGCCCTGCTTGACTGCTCCGGAGAGCTTGCTCACTGACTCACTCCACTCTGATTGATTTATTCTTTAAACTCTCTCTCCCTCTCTCTTGTCCCTCCCCTGGTAAGTATTGCTCTTGTCTCCATAGTCTTCTTGGCGCAACGTTTGCAAATTTCTGGGGGTAGTGTAAAGACGTAGATTTTTGCTCCGCAGATATTGTTTACGTGTTTAATTCGGTAGTAGGTACAGAACTGAAGATGTAACGTAGATTGTTTTTCGTTCGCTCCTTAAACAAAATAGACCTTTTTTGAGTTGGAAAATGGAAAGTTGATAAGATAAAGAACACAAGCTGCGAGAATTGGTCTTTAGGAGCAACATATAATCGATAAGGAACATAATGAAATGTTTTTGACGGCGCTTTGGGCGGGTTCTGTTTACAGTGTATGATCGATTGAAAATAAATGGCCTTCAAAGCCAAAATTCTGATCTTGTTCAGAAAGTCTATATCCTTTGGCTTAAACGATCATTATAACACTTATTTGTGAAAACATATTCAACATTTGACAGAAACACAAGCATTTTCTCTGCGATGATGTAAGGCGAAGATCAAGTTTTGGCCTAACGAGCAGCTACTCTGTTTGGACTAAAAAAATGTTTGGAAAGTAAAGTTAACTGTAGCACAAAGCATAAATAGATGGATTGAATATCTTCCTTTACAGAGGAGCGTTTACGGTATTTGCATGGTCGGATGTAATTTACATTATACGGCACCTGTGGATCTTTAGAGATACCACTCTAAATGGTTTAAAAGATATGCACCCACGAAGCACAAATGAATGTACTGGTTTCTTGCCCATAATTTGTTAGATAATAAAGTTGTTGTAAACTCAAAGTGTTGTTATGTTTCTCATCCATGAGCTGGCTCACAGGAGCCTTTGATTTGTTTCATTCCGCTTATGCCCCATGTAGGCACGAAAAAATGGCTCATTGTCTTTACTTTTTTAGTTTGGGCTGTTCGTTGTTTCGCGTGGGTTTTGTTTTCAGTCTCCATTGTTTTCTTCTACGTCTTGTTTTGTCTATCCTTTTGTTTAACTTAGGTTGTTTTCGTATTCGACAGCTTTTGCATAGTGTTATATCATCTACTGACGTTACACAAATAACTTGACTCTGATGATGACTTCCGCTCAGGTTGTCGAAACGTCAGTCAAATGGGAGTTTAAGATTCTACGACGCGACGGCAACGAAAACGTCATTTCAAAATACACCTTGTCGTTTGTGTAACTCTTTCGAGATTATTCCAATTTGTTTAACATGAAAAATGCTGGCGAGCTGGCCAGGGCCTAAATTACTATGAACGGTGTTAAAGCAAAGAAAGAGAAAGAAAAAACATTTTGGTACATTTCTTTGCCGTCCTCTGCGAAACAACAACGTGAAATGACCAAATTTGGGGTTTTCTCGAGAACGTGAGTGTATGGTGACAAGTTTTTCTTTCTCTTTCTTTGCTTTAACATCATTCACAGTAATTTAGACCCTAGCCAGCTCGCCAGCATTTTTCATGTTAAACAAATTGGAATAATCTCGAAAGAGTTACACAAACGAGAAGTTGTATTTTGAAATGACGTTTTCGTTGCCGTCGCGTCGTAGAATCTTAAACCACAAACAGTCCTTCTCAGGACTACACTCACCCGGACGATCGTACTCCACTTAATTATATATGATATGACTCCTGGGTTCAAACCATTTACGATTTTACGATTTTAGATGTAAACTCGTCAACTTGCCAGTGCAGTTGTTTTTCTTCGGTTCGCTCTCCAGATGTAGTAATTTTAAAGTGTTTTGTTTAGCGCCTTTTCCTAGTTGCCGTCGCATTCGTCTTGTAAGTATTTGGCTGCTTTTTCGGTTGTCTTTTTCTGTGTACACTGTACTTTGCCCTTTAGTTATATCACCTTTAATTATCTCTGTTTGTAATATTTTATTTTTCAGTTACCTTATCCTCAACTTCGTCTGTGTTTCAATAAAGTTACGTTTATAAACATGTCATGCGAATACGAGTAAATAGCGTTTGCGACGACACCCCAGAAATGAGGGTTGTATGTGTCCAGTAATGTACCCACAGGGTACCCACACAAACTGTGTGACCGTTGGGTATTTTGAATTCAGTTGAAATGTATGGGAAAAGCGAGAAGGTTCATATCAGTATCGTAATATGCTTCGGTTAATTATAAGATCAATATAAACGTCTTTTTACCCGAAATGTTGTGTATTTTCGTTCTTGTAGCTGAAAACGGCGAATTTTAACGATTTGAAGAGCCAGTTTTGCGTGCCACGTTTACCATGAAAGCGCGCAATGTACCTATTTCTCATTGGCTTACACGAACAAAGAGCTTGGCGTCAAGCCGGGCGTCCGTCACGCGCAATTCGTCTCACTCCAGGCTGGCTAGTAGAAAGATCACTGCTGTTTATTTGTCCCTACTTCCCCTCGTGCGGGACGAACTTATGAAAAGGGTATTGTTTGTTATCATCCAATTGGAAAGGTCGGAAAGGAGGAAGCGGCGTGACTGTTACAGCCGGCACACCAATCCTTTGATCTTCGATTGCTAGATTTCTCGATGTTATTTGAGGTCTAGCGTTCGAGTTTTGGACGGATTTCAAATATAATGGTACGAGAAGAAACATCTGGCGTTCAGCTTGCCCATTGGGCGGTTTGGATGCCGAGCGATGGGAATTTGTCGATGAAAATCGGCTCGGCGCTGGGTCGGTCCGAAATAGAACTTTCCACCCTTGTCTCTCTGCTAATGAGGTAAACGTCGCACGCAAAACTCTTCAAACCGCTAAAATTCGCCGTTTTCAGCTACAAGAACGAAAATACACAACATTTCAGGTAAAAAGACGTTTATTTTGATCTTATATGTAGATATTAACCGAAGCATATTACGATAATGTTCAACGAAAACAAATATGTTATATGCCTGAACGTAAATTAGACTATGAAATAAATATAAAATCAGAAACATTTTATAGCTTTGACTTTATTTCAGTTTCAAATGCCTTGCAGGTGCTTGACCCCGTGTTTCTTAATCCAATAAATGACAATTACACTTCTTGCACTCGATCGATAAATATAGAAATTGTCAAAATTATTTACTCTGAGGACCCGAAGCAAATACCGCTACAATTTCGAGTTTAATAAAACGTAACCGCCGCAGTCATAAAGAGTCGGTAATTAGGGTGTTTTGACTCAAAGTAAAATAAAGTTGAGTTGTGGATGATAATTAAAGATATTGTCGAGACTACGTGGTCAACTCCTAGATGAAGACTGAAAGCTGAATTAAATTTCTGTGTACACAAAGTCAACATGTTTCAGTGCGAAAGTTTAGACAAAGGCGAATTTTTCAATTCATTGTAATTCTTTGTGCATATTGACTACGAACTCGCCGTTAAAGGGATAAATCGGGAAATTTGGACATTTGTTCCTAGTTACAACTGTGATCTCTCTCCTACAAAGTGAAGCCACCTCCATTTAGCCATTCAACATCTGATCCAACTACGCAAGGTTGTTCAGTACAGTGTGAATACAGGTACGTGAATTGGTAATTTGGAAAGAAATTCTCAAACGGATTAAAAACTATATTCAGTTTTTTTTAACAAAATGTTTACTGAGCGGTGGAATCGATTGCTCGTTTGAAATCAGGCAATCGATTCAGAGCCTGTTTGTATTTGTAGAAGGCAGGCCGCGTTATTTCTACAGGTGCTGATGTTTAAAGCGCCAAATAAAGTTTTTCCCTTATTTCTCTGTGACCCACAGTTTAAAGGAAGATTTCTCAATGTATTCTAAAACAACAGGTCTCCATCAGAGTTCACAGGAGAGTTTGAATGCATCCATTTCGGTCATTTCATGGACATAGCTATTTCTGTCCGGGCAATAATTTTCAACTTGAACCGTACTCTTGACTCAGACCAAGACGACCATAGTTTGAGGTTGCCAATTGTCTGGTAACATGAATTTTCTTGATTATCCGCATTCAAATTGCCTCCCTTATACATATAACACGGTTAAAATTAATCCCTGGGGTAGTTTTTTGTTTCTGCGGTTTTGGTCGTTCAGAATTTAAATGATATTCCCACACATGCTTTCGCGAATTTATTACTCATAGGGTGTTCTTTCATAAGGCTGGTTTTCACTAGCGCATAAGTACAAGCATAAACATAGGCACACGCGCTCGCATAAAAACGCAGGAAGAACGAACCCACTTATTTGTGTTATGCTGTATTCACCAGACATAAGCATAAGCATACGCACAAGAAGAACGGAACTGTTCGTTTTTCTTGTGCTTATGCTTATGCCGAGCGCTTTGCTGGTGAGTGAAAACAGCATAAGACAATAAGCGAGTTCGTTCCTCTTATGTTTCTGCTTATGCTTATGTCGCTGTTGTTTTCCTTTGCACTTTTGCTTATGCTTGTGCTTATGCGCCAGTGAAAACACGCGTATATTTCGGCAAGGTGGGGGAAGGGAGACGGGGTGGGGGGGGGAGGTGTCGGTTGAGCACGTTTATCTTCTTTGAAAGAAGATTGTTGGTATTTTCCCTTTTATTCCCAGGGAGAGAAACAAGGAAGTTAATGATACTGACCGCATATCATTGAACCCTCTGAAACAAGATGAGTAATCATGTCAGGTAATCTGTCTATTATCTCATTAAAGCAAAGTGTCAGTTGAGAGACGTTTTTAAATTTTTTGTGTTTTCCAAGCGTTATAAAAATTGTCTTTCCAGTCCAGAAACACACAGACCCCGGCGGAACCAGAATGGCAGGAGTTCTGCGAGAAGTCTTTCTCCTGCTTGCGATTTTAGCTTGCTTGAGTGCGGAATCCCTGGAAAAAAGCGGGCTTAGCTCCGATGACGAGGATAATCCGAATGAGTTTGTGAAAGTGCTAAACAATGAAGAATTACTTGACGATTTCGCAGCGGATCACACAGACTCAAAAGACAATTCAGAAGATCCGTTAGCCAAAGGTAGGGTCATTTCAAAGAATTTCAGTGGTTGAAACAACTTCTGATGACGTTTTCCTTTTTCAACGATTTGTTTGTTTTGTTGCAATTTTTGTCCCACTCTGGATATTTCTGTTAACCTCAATTGTCGTTTTGTGGTCTTCTCCCCTGCTTGCGATTTGTTGAATTCGCAATACACTATTAATTTTCGCGCCATGTTTTCGATTTCCCGACAAGTCAAATGATTTGACTCCTAGATCCTCTCGGAACTAAAATAGGTTCAACCCCAAAAAATTTAGGTGGGCGATTAGATAACAACACGGTGGGCTAAATAATTCTGAAGGGGACTTGACGGGTGCCATCGCAAAATACAAGACGTTACTGCTCGATTATGTCACCCATCATAGTGATATAAAAGGCCCATCGTATATCAATACCAATCAGGGAATTGAGCAGGAATTTATCGAGTCTTCGGAGAAAGCGTCCTCTCAAACCTGCTTCTCAAGATACAACTTAAGGATGCGTCTTGTTCATGCCGCTGGTGATAAGGCAAGTTACAGGACTCAAGAGACGTCTTCAGTCCAGCGACGGACTCTTGCCTTTGGTTTCTTCTTGCCATTTCTTCGCTCTTAAGGTGGCTCAAAACAGTTCCCAGCACTTTCCTAGACGTAGATTTTGATGGGTCATTAATGCCACTCTTTATCAGTTGATGTTACAATCAGGGTATCAAAAAACTGCCCAATCATTGGTGAATACGTTGGTATTATGTTCGTGACACTATAGATTACCATAGCAACAACCGGACCTGCTAAAAACACCCTTAATTTCAGCTTTAAGCGCTTATATTTCAAAAACGGCACGGTGAAATTTTTTCTTATTATAGAATTTTGATAAGCAGGATGAGATGCAACTTTTGGCAAAGTTTAAATAAATTCTGTACATGGGGTTCAAATGATTGGGCAGTTTTTTGATACCATGATTATAGCATCAACTGATAAAGAGTGGAAATAATGACCCATCAAAATCTACGTCTTGGAAAATGTTGGAAACTGTTTTGAGCCACCTTAAAAGCATCAATTTAAATCATATAACGTCTTAAATAGTTTAAAAAAATTGATTACAACGTACAAAAAATTATCCTCCGTTCCGAATACATTCAGTTTAGGCCTTATGCTCACTTTCATAACAAAATACAATTTGAAATTGTTTTATTCTCCAGCAGACCAAAGCGCGGAAGACGATAAGGAAGGAATGAAAGATAAGAACGACTATGGAGATCCTGAAAATCTTGGGGACGTTGAAAAGAAAGCCAATGGCGTGGACAGCACCTTAGGTATTTGAACAAGCTCACGTAAAATAACGAAGACTACAGGGCTCAAGGAACGTCTTCATTCTAATCACGGGTATCTGGAATTTTTGCACAATAACGAAAATTATAAGGATTTGGATGGGAAATAAACTATCCCGGCGTTTTAGAAGCAAAAATTACGAACTGTGCAGCAATAAAAATTACTCACACGAGCTCCTCTGAGAGTCGTTTTGTGCCCAGCGAGGTTTTTCCGTCGATTTAAGGCGACATCTTAAAAAAGTAGAGGCCCATGAAATCGAAACTCCAACACCTCAAATCGACAAGAAATACCACACAAGACAAAAACGACCCACAGACGGACTCAGGTAAGTAGTTTTTATAGCTGCAAAGTTCGTAACTTTGGCCTCTAAAACAGTTAGTATATTTCCCATACACCTCCTTAAAATTTTCGTTAATGCAATGATTACTTCCTGTGAGCTTGGGGTACCTGTGGTAAAATTTATTAGCATCAGACTTCAAGCGTTAAATATTAGGCTTCTCGAAAAAGTTTCCATCTTGCAAAAAATAAGCGCTTTAAACTCACTAAGAACTTACAATTTACGATTTTGTCTCTGTCTCTATTCTTGAGATTTCTTAAGATTGTTCTACGAAAACACATAAATCAATTAACCTATAGCATCCTATAATGAAAATACACGAATGATTAGTTTAACTGTAATTTTCTCCACTTTCCTTCCAAAAGCACTAGAAGACCAAGAAAAAAAGTCCATAGGAAACTTCCTAACTGAGAATATCTCCACACGCCAGATATCAATTCTCAGATGTGGCCTTTTCAGTTACAATCCATTCACCCATGGATGCTGCAATGGTAAACAAAGATACTACAAGAGGAGTCAGAAGTGCTGCTACAAGCGTGTCATCCCCAAACGTTCCACCTGTGTACGCTATCGCCGATGTGGCTCATACAGCTACAATCCATTGACCCATGGATGCTGCAATGGTAAACAAAGATACTACAAGAGGAGCCAGAAGTGTTGTTACAATCGTGTCATCAGCAAAAGTACCACCTGTGTACGCTATCGTCGATGTGGCTTTTACAGGTACAATCCATTGACCCATGGATGCTGCAATGGTAGACGAACATACTACAAGACGAGTCAGAAGTGCTGTTACAATCGTGTCATCCGCAAAAGTTCCACCTGTGTACGCTATCGTCGATGTGGCTTTTACAGGTACAATCCATTGACCCATGGATGCTGCAATGGTAGACGAACATACTACAAGACGAGTCAGAAGTGCTGTTACAATCGTGTCATCCGCAAAAGTTCCACCTGTGTACGCTATCGTCGATGTGGCTTTTACAGGTACAATCCATTGACCCATGGATGCTGCAATGGTAGACGAACATACTACAAGACGAGTCAGAAGTGCTGTTACAATCGTGTCATCCGCAAAAGTTCCACCTGTGTACGCTATCGTCGATGTGGCTTTTACAGGTACAATCCATTGACCCATGGATGCTGCAATGGTAGACGAACATACTACAAGACGAGTCAGAAGTGCTGTTACAATCGTGTCATCCGCAAAAGTTCCACCTGTGTACGCTATCGTCGATGTGGCTTTTACAGGTACAATCCATTGACCCATGGATGCTGCAATGGTAGACGAACATACTACAAGACGAGTCAGAAGTGCTGTTACAATCGTGTCATCCGCAAAAGTTCCATCTGTGTACGCTATCGTCGATGTGGCTTTTACAGGTACAATCCATTGACCCATGGATGCTGCAATGGTAGACGAACATACTACAAGACGAGTCAGAAGTGCTGTTACAATCGTGTCATCCGCAAAAGTTCCATCTGTGTACGCTATCGTCGATGTGGCTTTTACAGGTACAATCCATTGACCCATGGATGCTGCAATGGTAGACGAACATACTACAAGACGAGTCAGAAGTGCTGTTACAATCGTGTCATCCGCAAAAGTTCCACCTGTGTACGCTATCGTCGATGTGGCTTTTACAGGTACAATCCATTGACCCATGGATGCTGCAATGGTAGACGAACATACTACAAGACGAGTCAGAAGTGCTGTTACAATCGTGTCATCCGCAAAAGTTCCATCTGTGTACGCTATCGTCGATGTGGCTTTTACAGGTACAATCCCTTGACCCATGGATGCTGCAATGGTAGACGAACATACTACAAGACGAGTCAGAAGTGCTGTTACAATCGTGTCATCCGCAAAAGTTCCACCTGTGTACGCTATCGTCGATGTGGCTTTTACAGGTACAATCCATTGACCCATGGATGCTGCAATGGTAGACGAACATACTACAAGAGGAGCCAGAAGTGCTGTTACAGTCGTGTCATCCCCAAAAGATCTACCTGTGTTCGTTACCGACGATGTGGCTTGTATAGGTACAACCCACGTACCTATGGATGCTGTGGTGGAAGATATAGGTACTACCGGCGAAGCAAAAAGTGCTGTTATGGCCGAGTCATATCTAAGTGGAGATCCTGCCGTCGTGGGTAGCGGAGTGCGGGATTTGGATTAGCTGCCGTTAAGTAGGGTATGCAATGATCAAGCCTTGGCTTGTAATTGTAGTTTGGGGTGAGATCGTGATTCGAATTGAGTTCAGAAATTCTGGTATAATTGTTAGGGAGACTAGCGGTATTGTTTGATGAAATATTGCCTGATCATTTTGTCATTACTAACAAAACTACTTTTTTTGCTTAAGGGGAGCACTGAAGAACGTGTGCAAAATAAAACCGGCGAGGAGTTCTGATGAGCTAACAACAACTCAGAATTAAGGCAAATAAGTTCCTGTTCGCTGAAAATTTCTGCCAGAAAGTTCGACCTAAAAAATCATCGAACAGATCAGTCAGTGTTATCCGGGTTACACTAGTTTGTCCGTAGGTGAGGCTAATCACACGAGGCTTTCCAGTTAAGTATGTGGCATCCATAGCGTGTGGGAATTTGATTAAGCTTGGTTTCTGATTTTAGGATTTAGTTTTTTGCTATTAGAGATCGTTTAGTAAAGTACCAAATGTTTTCTGTTAGATCAGTCACGCCGATGAAAGGTTTTTTTAATATCTGTAGAAGTGGGCGGGACGCGGAAACATAGCAACGGTTATCTGTGTAGTAACTGGCTTGAGTGTGATTCAATTTTTTTTGTCTTTTTTAACTCTAAGGTGAGGCTGTAATCAGCGATCATGAGTAGAATAAATTCCACGGCAGCATTTACTTTGTTTTGTTTCTTTCTGCGTGAAACTGAAACGTGAAACTGGAAACTGTTCTCTGGAGAACGTGAGAAATGGCATCTCCGTGCTCTTAAAAGTAAAAATTTCCTGGGAGGGAAGGATTGCAAACTATACAAGCATCTACGCTCCGATTACAATTTCGATAAAACTTGTCTTACCGTTTAAAGGATGCGTTGATACACAAGGTCTAAGTAGACGCTGGAACTTGAAAAAATTAAACGAAACTAAAAAAATGCAAGCACAAATATGTAACGTAAGGAAAGAAACTGAAAAACGCACTGTAGAGCATTGCTAGTTGATATCAAATTTATTTTGTTTTCAATAACATTTGTGAATGTAATTAGCATTTAACTATCAGATTCTCAGTCAACAGAAACACAGTTAAATCAGGGACTGGGGGGCGGATTTTGGAGTGGGGGAGCTAATGCGAACGCGTAAGCGTGAGCCAACTAGGGGTGTCCGGGGGCATGCTCCTCCGGGAAAATTTGATATTTAAGTCTTCTGAAATGGCTAGAAATGGATCATTTTCCGTCTGTTCAACAACAAACCTAGCGAACGACAAACTGCCTCATCCCGGCCGGCCGTGTTTGTACGAGAAAACTCTCGAAAAAACTAAATTAGATCGAAATGGACAAATCAGGAAAAGGCAGCGTTTCCAAAAGAAATAGTGATTTAATCCGCCAAAAAAAAGTGGGGGGGAGCCTAAATCTCCCCAGCCCCACCCCCTGCGCAGTCCCTGTAAATATGCCAACAAATTTAAGACAGAGTAAAAAACAGACAGATCTACATGATCACCGAGTGTACCAACACTACTTGAACAGTATTCAAAACAATGCCGGATATCTTATCTGCCTTTTTCTTTCAATAATGCTTAAGGACAATTCATAACTGAGATGACACAAAAAAAACACGTCTTCAATTGTCGGCACACACCATCCAAGGGTGGGAGGAGAGTGGTTGCAATTGTGAAAGGAGAGTGGTTCTAAGGGTGGGAGGATAGTGGTTCCCAGGGTGGGAGGAGAGTGGTTGTAATTGTGAAAGGAGGGTGGTTCTGAGGGTGGGAGGAGAGGGGTTGCAATTGTGAAAGGAGAGTTGTTCCAAGGGTGGGAGGAGAGTGGTTCCCAGGGTGGGAGGAGAGTGGTGCCAAGTGTGGGAGGAGAGTGGTTACCAGGGTGGGAGGAGAGTGGTGCCAAGTGTGGGAGGAGAGTGGTGTCAAGGGTGGGAGGAGAGTGGTTACCAGTGTGGGAGGAGAGTGGTGTCAAGTGTGGGAGGAGAGTGGTTACCAGTGTGGGAAACGCTACACCCTCGCGTACCATCAGCAGATGAATGGCTGAAACTTTGACTCTGGGTGACTCGATGTTAAAATTTGTAAATGGAAATCGTCTGTCCAAACAACTGGAAAATAAAGTTTACGTGAAGTGATTTCCAGAAGCTCGTGTTGCGTACATGAAGTATTATGTGGTGCCAGCGTTGGAAGAGTGAAAGCCTGAAGAAGTTATTCTTCATATTGGCAGCTAATAATCTACGTGATCAAGCCCCGCAGGAGGTGGCTGAGGCCATTGTAAACCTAGCAAATGAGGTTGTGGCCAAGATACTTGACATTACCATCACGATTTCTGAAATAGTAATAATAATAATAATAATAATAATAATTGGAACTTATATAGCGCATTTTTCATGCCGAACATGATCAAATGCGCTTTACAATGTATTTATTCAAATCTTTACAATTCTAAATTATTTAAAATTCTCAAATCAAATGAAATCAAATGTTGGTTTTTGGAGAGAGGGGAAAACCGGAGTACCCGGAGAAAAACCTCTCGGAGCAGAGTAGAGAACCAACAAACTCAACCCACTTATGACGCCGAGTCCGGGAATTGAACCCGGGCCACATTGGTGGAAGGCGTGCGCTCTCACCACTACGCCAACCCTGCTCCCCAAATAGTCACAAGAGGAGACAAGAAAGATCTGGACTCGGAAGGTAAATCTGTCAACAAGATAGTAAAGCGATTCTGCAGGAAGAATTCGTGGAAAATCATTACCCACAACCGGCAACATCTTAGAAGAACATCTAAATCCAGGCGGGTTGCATCTTACTAGGGAGGGCAACAGTCTTTCTGTACAGAATTCATTACTCACTGTAGAAGACATTTCTCACCGTAGGGATTAGGATATTTGCTCGGGGTTGACTAGAAGTGAAGATCCAAAAGGTCGAGGTTTTAAGATGGCCTTTTTTGAAAGTTGGCCTTGACCAATATTATACTGTTGTTTGCATAAAGGGTTATGATATTGTTCGCCATGATCGTAATCGGTCAGGTGGTGGAGTGTGCATTTATGTAAGAAAGTACTATTCAATAAGTTTTTTTGAGAGAACTGACCTTGTGCCGGAAAACTTCGAAGCTCTTTGCATCGAAATAACAAAACCGAATAGTAGACCTTTCATTGTTTCATCGACCAGGATTTTGTAAGCTGCCCAGTGCACCTGTACAGATATTTGATAGCATAGAGCGTATGATTGGGCAAATAGATAATGAAGGCAAGGAAACCTATATTTTAGGTGACATTAACTGCAATTGATTAGACCAACCTAATCTTGATAACGACGCCAAGCATTTGTTGCGAATCTTGGAGAAATATCAGCTTACGCAATTAACAACTAGGCCCACACGAATAACACAATTATCGAAATCACTTCTGGATGTATGTATTACTTCCTGTCCTGAGAAGACAAAACATTCAGATATATTTCATGTCGGTCTTAGTGACCATAACCTTATTCAGTTTATGCAGTTCGCAAGATAAATAGCTTACCTAAGTACAACAGAACAAGGGAAATTAAAGTAAGAAAAAGTCAAAGTTTTCTCGAAGACTTGCAAGCTCAACCTTGGGCGCAATTATCCTTTTATGAAGCTGACGTAAATGCAATGTGGAGCTGCTGGAAGACGTACATGACAGTCACGCCCCTATCAGGTCAAAAAGAGTGAGAAACAGACCCAGCCTTCCCTGGTTATCTTAGGATGTCATGCAGGGATAAAATACCGTCTTAAGCGATTAGCCATAACAAAAAACGACGATGTTAGTTCGGGAAAGTACAGGTCTTCCAGAAATATCATATTAAATGTTGCTTTGCGTAAAGCCAAAAGTGCTTTTTATGCTTCGCAAATAGAGAATATAACTGGAAACCCTAAGAAGGCTTGGAAATCCGTTAATGATATTCTCGAACGCAAACAACAAGCGGATAATGCTAAGGTAATCAATTGCAAGATTAATAATGATCATAGCGTTACGTCACCAGAAGAAATTGCGCAAACATTCAATGACTATTTCACTAGCATTGGCCCTAGCCTTGCCTAGAATAAAGATAACAGTGAGTGTGACTACATTCAATTTGTTGATAGGGTTGACAGTAGTTTCCACTTTCAGCCTGTAAGTTCATCTCAGGTCTATAAATTACTCAATTCTCAGGCGCCAATCCAGGATTTTTTAATGGGGGTGTGGCGTAAGCCCCGAAAATTCCCTTGACGATAGAAATGGCAAAACAAAGACTAATAACACCGAAACTAACAATGACTGAATACACGCACCCCTTCCCACAATCCCGCAACACACCACCATGAATTACAATAACTAATGTTTATTAAAGTATATATAATAAAAAAAAAAACACTCGATATTAACAGCATTAACACTTAAGTAAACTAATTCTAAATATTCTATAACAATTAATACAATTAATTACTAAACTATTGCGATTCCTAACCTAAACTTTAAGTAATTTTAAACCTATACAATAATAACAAATTATCTACAACAGTTCACAGTTCAGTTTCACTATCCGCGTCTCCTCCTAACCAACACCACACCACACCACACCAACCAATACCACAAACCTCTTCTTCCTCTTTGATTCCAACCTTGTCCCGCGTCTTTTACGTCCTTTTCTTTTTCTTTACAGCTGACGTTTTCTTCTTAGCACAAGGTCTTTGGACGATCCCAATTGCCACACAGCACGTTACTCTTCTCAATCCTTACGCCACCACTGACAAATGTGTTTCGTCAATTGCAAGTTATTTCTTGGCTGGCGCCTACCAATGGCTCTTGATAGTGAATAAAACTTTTCTCTTTCTGGCCACAGGCCCTTCACCTTGTCTCTCTTTTTCTTGCTTTACTCCCTCTACCGACAAAACTGCTACACACAACAACCCACTACAACTGTACAACTTACATTTATATATTTATGGTAATTTTTTCTACAATTAACACTTAAAACAAACGCTATAAAGAAAGTGACTGGAAAGAACACCTGTTACACGCTGAATTGTACAAATTTACATAATTCCTGAAACATACATCTAAACTACACAATACACTAAGAATGTTTAAATATTAAATAGTTAAATGTTACATGAGTTACGTAACAAAGTTACGTAACAATGAACGACAAAAATCCAAACAACACACTAAAACAAAAACTTAAACTAAACGCAAACAACTACTAAATAATTTCGTGACACCTCCCCCCTTAACAAGTCTATTTTTGGGGTGGGACGACGCAAAAATAGAAAGGAAAAGGAGAGAACTGATGATAAAGTTGGACGTACAACAAGCTCAAACTCTGCTTAGAGCATCCACATTACAGTGATTTCTGCCACTCTTGTGTTCTATAAGCATGTCGTACTCTTGGAGAGTAACGCTCCACCGCAACAACTTTCGGCTTTTATCGCGGACTTGGTTTAGCCAGACCAAAGGGTTGTGGTCAGTCTGCAATTTAAAGGTTCTGCCAAAAAGATAATACCTAAATAACTCCACAGCCCACACAATGCCTAAACATTCCTTCTCTGTCGTACTAAGTTTTTGTTCCCTGGGTTGCAACTTCCTACTAGCATAAGCTACTGGGTGCTCTTCTCCGTCCTTACCTTTCTGGCACAAAATAGCTCCTAGACCTCTGTTTGAAGCGTCAACTTGCAAAATAAATTCTTCATCCCAGTGGGGTGGTCGTAGGACTGGAGGTTTTTGAATAGCTTCTTTTAAATCAAGGAATGCTCGCTCGTGATCGTCAAGCCATTTCACCTTTGTGGGATTTTTTCCACTTGTCAAATCCGTTAGGGTAGCTGCTCTTTCAGAAAAATTTGGAATAAACTTACGATAGTAACCAACCAAGCCTAGAAAGGATCTTACTTCCTTCTTGGTTGCTGGCCTGGGGTACTCAATAATGGACTGGATAAGAGCTTTACGAGGTTCGATCTTATCTCCGCCAACACGATGCCCTACAAAATCTACAGTTTTCATAGCAATTTTGCATTTAGAGGGTCGTGCATTAAGATTGCATTCTCGGAGTCGATCTAGAACTTGGCGAAGTTCCAACAGGTGTTGTTCAAAGGTAGAAGGTGTGTCGACCTCAACGTCATCTATGTAAGCATCAGCAAAATGAAAACCTTTTAGTACCACGTCTGACATCATTCGTTGAAACGTGGCTGGTGCTGTCTTCATTCCAAATGGCATCACAAGAAACTCATATAAGCCCTTTGAAGTAATGAACGCCGATTTCTCAATTGTAGTCGTCTCAAGGGGAACTTGCCAATACCCTTTCGTCAAGTCTAATGTAGTTATAAACTTGGCAGAAGCAACCTTCTCTATCATCCTTTCCATTAACGGAATCGGATATGCATCCATTTTTGTTACGCTGTTCAGCTTCCTGTAATCGACACAAAATCGGATGGTTCCGTCTGGTTTCGGAACAATGACAACTGGGGACGCCCAGGGACTATTTGAAGGACGAATTATGCCTAACTCCAGCATCTTATCGATTTCTTTGTTCACCTCACTTTCGAGTCTTTGCGGGACCTTGTATGGTGAACAACGGATTGGGGGGGAGTCATCTGTATCAATTTGATGGATTGCTGCGTTCGTTACATTTGGTTTTCCAGAGAACACATCAGCGTACTCCTGTAGCAATTTCTTCACTTGAATTTTTTGAGGTTCGGATAGCTCGTAAGAAATGACAACGTCTTCCCATGATTCATCCGACGTAAATTGAGGGACATCCCGTTCATGTGGCAGAGGCATCTCTGAGGACTCTGGCATAACCAACGCGGCTATTTCATCACGACTCTGCCATTTACTGAGAAGGTTAATGTGATACGTTCGATGCTGCTTGTGTGTTTTGCCTGTATCTAGCTCGTAGTTAAGCCCGTCATTTAACACTTTGGTAACCTTGAAAGGGCCTTGCCAACAAACCTCCAACTTGCTTCCTGGGGTGGGTAACAAGACCAAAGCCTTGTCACCAACTTCCAGACGTCTTTTAGAGCTGTGAACGTCGTACAGGCGTTTTTGTGTTCGTTGCGTTTTCGTCATGTGCTCTTGAACCGCTTTCTGCATCATCGCGAGTCGTCTTCTGATTTCTAGGACATGGCTCACCAGGCTTTCCTTAGAAGGGTGTTTCTCTAACCATGTTTCTTTTATAACAGCTAACGGCCCACGGACTGATTGACCATACAGTAACTCAAAAGGAGAATATCCAGTGGATTCACATGGGACCTCTCTGTAGGCAAACAGCAGATAAGGGAGGAACTTGTCCCAATTTTTCACCCGCTCTCGGACAAACTTTTTGAGCATCCGCTTCAGAGTACCGTTGAAACGTTCAACCAGACCGTTTGCTTCTGGGTGATATACTGAAGTTTGAATCTTGGTAATTCCTAACTGATCATACAATTGCGCCATGAGGTTGCTTATGAAATTAGAACCCTGATCTGAAACCAATTCCTCTGGGATTCCTACCCTGCAAAAGTACTGAACAAGAGCATCTGCGATTGTTTTCGAACTTGTATTCCTGAGAGGTATGGCCTCTGGGTAACGCGTTGCATAGTCAACTATTGTTAAAATGTATTTGTACCCTGTAGTTGTTCGAGGTAATTCACCCACTATGTCAATGGCTATCTTACGAAACGGTTCCGTTTCTGGTTTCACTGGATTAAGTGGTGCCCTGTGCGACTTCATCTTGCGTGCTACTAACTGACATTGTGGGCAGGTCGCGCAGTATTTTCGAACATCAAGGCTAATACCAGGCCAAAAGAAATGCACTTCTATGCGATTCAATGTTTTCGTGGAACCCATGTGACCAGCTAAAGGGATAGTATGGGCGACGCGAAGAATTTCATTTCTATAGGCTTCTGGGACAACCACACGGTCAACATACCTCACCCCATCATGTACATCTTCCAAAAACTTGCGATGCATGAGCAAATCATTTTCAATGAAATAACTATTTCCTTCCTCGGGTGCTTTCTGAAGCGCCTTACTACGTGCCTTATCGAGCGTCACGTCGGTTCGCTGATCTTCGATAACCTGGCCCCTATTTCTATCCAAAATGTTAAGCAATAAATTCTCCATACCTGACTCTTCAACAACCCCCTTTGGACTTTCCTCGTCAATCTCGCCTCGCTCTGGTTCTTCAAAGAGTGTTGGTAGATCTCCCTTTCTCAGACCTTCCTTCTTCGTCTCTTTTTTGGACAGATTCCTAACTGCAAGTGCGTTTTCGCGATCCACTACTTCATCCGCTTGTTTCTGGGCTTCCTGTAATACTTTCTGCCGCCTAGTTAGCACAAAAGCTTCATTGCTTTCCAAGCTATGAATCGATGTATTGTTCTCCCATTGATCCAGGACATTTTGTTTGGAAAGGGTTTTACCGAATGAAGATCTACTGAGTAGACAGTCAACTGGTAACTTGTCTAATGCCCCTACCAATTCCCTATGCCTGCCATGTTCGCTTTTAAATTCTACCCATGCTAAAGGTATAACCAGTCGTTCACCTGCTGCAGTCAAAACTGTCATTTTCTCCCCGGTTAAAGAATCATCGCTAACAAACCTTTTATGGACAAGGGTTCTAGTACACCCAGAATCAACTATCATCTCTGCAGGTTTACCCGCTATCCTGCCTTTAACATTGCACGGTGGAAACTCTGTTTTCTCCGAGTTAAGGGGAGTCATACAGAGCAGGTACCCTTGGGAGGTAGGGTTGCGGGTCCTCCCACAGTTAAACGACATGTGCCCTTTCTTGCCACATTTAAAACAAGTTACTTCGGGCCTTGTATTCTTAACGTTGGGCGAAACGGGATTCTGCTTACGCGAATCATGCTTGCTTTCGGGTGGAGGCACATCCTTTTTTACGTTCATTTCCTTCCTTTGTTTAAAACCCTGCCCTCTACCAAACGAAGCATATTTACCTGCGACGAGTGGTCCTTTCCTCGCTTGTACATGTAAGTTTGCTAGATTTCCAAGCTCTTCTGCAGTAGTTGGCTTTTGCTCTTTCAACCAAGCTCTTAGCTCTGGGCTTACCGCATCCAGGAGCCTCTCAATCATTATTTGCTCCAAAATCATCTCAGCATCACTAGCAGCCCCTGCAACTTCCATCCAACGATTCAAATACCTTCTTGTCCGATTTCCCCACTGAACAAAGTCTTCCTCTGGTTGTTTCTCTGAGGTTCGAAATCTGAATCTGTAATGGTCTGCAGTTAGCTGATAAGCTTTAATAATGATGTTTTTGCTTTCATGGTAATTTTGACATTTGGGGTCCGGGATCTCCAAGTAAATTGATTTGGCTTTTTCTGTAAGCTTAGGAACGAGATTGCCAACCCACTCACTTTCCGGAAGAGACTGCGCTTTCGCCGTCATTTCAAATATTCTAAAGTAATCATCTATGTCTTCCTCTTCCCGCATTTCTCTAATCTTCATAAACCTAGGCTTATTGGAACTCTTATATTGCCTTTCGGCCTCTCTAACAGCAAACTGTTCTTTCTCACTCCTAAGAATTCTAAGTCGTTCCTCTTCCCTGACTAATCTCTCTTCTTCCTCCCGCGCTCTCTGTCTTTCATACTCCCTTTTCTCCTTTTCGGCCTCCCGTTCTTCCATTTGCATTTTCCTTCGCAATTCCAACATCATTAGCTCTCGTTCTTGTAGTTGCACTCGTTGCTCGAAAGTCAAATTCCCCTCGGTTTCGGTCTGCTCCATTTCTTCACCTCCCGTGAACACATCACCCGGATTAGCCATTAACTTATCATGCACCCTAAGCTTGCTCGCCAGCGTCTTAATCCCATCTTTGCTAGTGAAACAAATCGATCTACTATTAGCTTCAGTTCTTAAATCTTCCAGAGACCAAGAATCATAACCCGAGTCTTTTGCAGCCATAATTAACACTTGTGTGTTGCACGATTGTGTCTGAAGTGTGTGTACAACAAATACCAAGGGAATAGTATCCCACTCCTGACACCAAAAATGTGGCGTAAGCCCCGAAAATTCCCTTGACGATAGAAATGGCAAAACAAAGACTAATAACACCGAAACTAACAATGACTGAATACACGCACCCCTTCCCACAATCCCGCAACACACCACCATGAATTACAATAACTAATGTTTATTAAAGTATATATAATAAAAAAAAAAACACTCGATATTAACAGCATTAACACTTAAGTAAACTAATTCTAAATATTCTATAACAATTAATACAATTAATTACTAAACTATTGCGATTCCTAACCTAAACTTTAAGTAATTTTAAACCTATACAATAATAACAAATTATCTACAACAGTTCACAGTTCAGTTTCACTATCCGCGTCTCCTCCTAACCAACACCACACCACACCACACCAACCAATACCACAAACCTCTTCTTCCTCTTTGATTCCAACCTTGTCCCGCGTCTTTTACGTCCTTTTCTTTTTCTTTACAGCTGACGTTTTCTTCTTAGCACAAGGTCTTTGGACGATCCCAATTGCCACACAGCACGTTACTCTTCTCAATCCTTACGCCACCACTGACAAATGTGTTTCGTCAATTGCAAGTTATTTCTTGGCTGGCGCCTACCAATGGCTCTTGATAGTGAATAAAACTTTTCTCTTTCTGGCCACAGGCCCTTCACCTTGTCTCTCTTTTTCTTGCTTTACTCCCTCTACCGACAAAACTGCTACACACAACAACCCACTACAACTGTACAACTTACATTTATATATTTATGGTAATTTTTTCTACAATTAACACTTAAAACAAACGCTATAAAGAAAGTGACTGGAAAGAACACCTGTTACACGCTGAATTGTACAAATTTACATAATTCCTGAAACATACATCTAAACTACACAATACACTAAGAATGTTTAAATATTAAATAGTTAAATGTTACATGAGTTACGTAACAAAGTTACGTAACAATGAACGACAAAAATCCAAACAACACACTAAAACAAAAACTTAAACTAAACGCAAACAACTACTAAATAATTTCGTGACAGGGGGGTGGCTGATACAGTCAGCCACCAAACTATACTATATTTTTTGGGACCCATGCATGTATTTTTCCTTTTTTTTTTTTTTCACGTATTAGATTTTTATGGTGGGCTTCTCCGAAGGGGGGTGGCTAGCCGCCCAATACACCCCCCCTGGATCCGCCCCTGCTAATTTGTTGTAACTAGTTTTTTAGTTGTACCTTAATGTTGATTACAAAGCAATTGTTATTAAAATTAGACATGCTGTCTTAAAAATATTCGAGCAAGTTAACAAAATTTTTGAGCAACTTTTTGGCATATTTCTTAGCAACTTTTTACCTTTTTCGGAGCAGAATCTGGACACCCCTAGGACGCAGACTCAAAATTAAACGTTTGTATGCAATGGATTTTGAGCTTTGTTTCAAGGTCCATAACTTGGTCTCTGTTCAACCTAAAAGAATCAAACTTGGTCAAACGACCAATCTCAATGTTATCTTTCATGTGATGGTGTCAATTTATCGATTACTTCAAATTTGAAACTCGCCCCAGTTCGCTTTTGAATTTCGGAACGGCCAATCCCTTACTGTCGATTTTTGCTCTCGCCCGAACTTTCGCTCGGTCAGATTGCGGAAAAAATCTCTTTGGATCTCTTATTTCGTATGGGAAAGCTTGCTACCCGAGCAAGTAATATGGCAGCCATTTCTTTTTGAATGAATTTTAACCCTTTCACCCCCATGATCTCAATATTAATTCTCCTTACTGTCTGCCGTACATTCCTTGTAATGTTAGTTCTGAGAAGTTGGTGTTAAATCAAGCAATATCCCCGAGTTGATTTATTTCTTTATTCTCATCACCTATTTGCTTGACAATGCAATGATATTGCAAGGAGAGATTACTTACTGATTACCCCTGTGGGTTTGCATAGCTATGCAAAGCTTTCTCGTCTGATATACCATGGAAAATCAGCCCAATTTGCACACACGCGCCTGAAGGTTCGTGGATATTCCATGGTATACCTCTCGAAAGCATTGCATAAGTATAGTTTACCAGACTGTGCCGACACAAACACTGCACCAGTTGGTTTTATTCCAAGTACCCAACCTCAGGAAATGGTGGAAGCATGGATTTTCTGTCTTTTGGCCTCACACACAACGCAAAACATGTTGGAACACTAATTAGGTCCTTTAGCGTTGTTCTTATGGGAGAAAAAGTACGTACACCTGGATCAAACCAGAGAAAATACGATGGACTGAAAAAAAAATAAAAATAAAAAAAAGGACGACTTTATGTAAGGAGATTCACGCCGTGCATGAATCTTATGCCACAAAACACATCAAGCACACACGCACTGAAGAAGAAATCATGACAAGTACAAGAGAAGTTAAAAACTTTATTCAAATGTAAAACTTGTTTGAAAAATAGCATTGTTTTGAAGGACAATAAAACGCGGTCTCTTGTACTTGGAATGAGACAATTAGCACTAATTATTCGCGTTTCTATGAAAAATATTGATTAAAAAACCTCGGTCTCATTGTTCCTCCATGAAATAGCTAAGTATCACCATAATTATTATACATTGTATTTACCTTCACAAATTTGTAAGCCTATGGAGTCCAGAATATAAAAAATCTCACTCCATCGCGAGTCTCTCCCAACTTCTGCCTCGTTTCACACAGTGAAATATGGCCAACACAAGGATAGTGTTTTTCTTTTTGAAGGAAAATCCAGCTCCCATTAGAATGTCCGCGTTGAAAAGGGCTTATTTCTTCAAGGAAAAGGTTCCAGAACCTGCCGTTTGGCCCTGGAAAACGATGTTTGTTCTTTGTATTGAGAAGGTAAAGGGCTAAAGTGGCTAGTCGATCCAATATCATCGCTCAACGTGACTCCTAACTTTGTAAAAAAGCTCCTGTAATTTATCATCGGGAAATGTTCCAGGCTTTAGGGACATGTCGATGTAAAGCAGCTTTGTAAATATCAATGCAAGTTGTCCCGCTGGAGGCCAGTCGAGAAACTCAAACAACACCGGAATAATGGGCTTTCTCAAGTTGTCAGCTAACGTTACTTCTCGTTGGCACATTTCAGATTTACAATAACGCTTTGTTACGCAGCATATGACGACCTACAAAAATAACAATAAACTGAGATAAATGTGAGCATTTTGTACAGAGAAAAACTTGTCCCAAATTCAAGGTAATCTAATGATGTTGAAGAAGTGAAGTATAAAGGTTAAGTGAGCCAAGTGAGATAGCCTTCTCCTGAACTAATCAAAAGCAACCTACCTGACCCTAACCAAAACACAGGTAAGGTTTTGCGGAAAGCCCCGGCTAATCGATCGAACATTCTTCATCCAACATCGTTTTTGTTGCACACAACATGGGTGGCTAAACAATGTTTGCTTAAACATGAAGCAAAGTGAGCCCACATAACGCCTTCTGCGTGTTACCGCTGAAATAGGCCATATTCGTATTCTCGGTATTGACCTGGATCTAGCATGAAGTAGAGGCTCTTGCGGGGGAATCTTTTCATATGTAAATGTATTCCCCGCAAGAGCCTCCACCTCATGCTAGATCCAGTTCAATACCGAGAATACGAATATGGCCTATTATGACGTGCGCGTCCGCAGATTGGTTTTCTCGCTCGCGCTTGCTTTGTTTGAAGAGGTGGCTAAACGGTCAAACATTTGCGCGTGAGGCAAATGTTGGATGAAAATGTTTGATCGTTTAGCCTGGGACCACCTACCCAGTCTTGCTCATAGACCTCCCATGGTCAAGCATAAATAACGCAACATTTCCATGTTTAAAATCAGGGGCCCGTTTCTCGAAAATCCCGAAAACCTTTCGGGGCCGAAAAGCCATCTCTAAAAACTGCTATCCGCTAATTCTAAATGTTGGTCTTATACCATGATTTCAACATACGAAAGGGAGAATTTGTTGCAACATTTCATGCCTGGAAACGTCTGTTTTTAAGATGCATAGGAAATTATGGCATCTGAAATAGACCCCAAAAGTTTGGGCACGTCAGGGTACAAGATCACATTAACCCCTGTTACCTTTGAAGCTCTGATTCCGGCGTCGATCTCGGCAAACAGGGAGTCTCCCCCACCCATTCTGCCGATATCCAACCAACACTGGAACCCAGCCTCCTCCAGCTTGTTCTTCAAAAGTTTGACCGTGTCCTGATGATCCCACTGGTAAGAGATAAACACCGTTGGATGGACTGCAGGCGTTGCGCAAATATTCATCTTTTCTGTAATCACAAAACGGATGCATCGGGTGTTTTACTCTCTAAGGACGTTAGCTAACAAGGTTGTCTGGTGTGGCGATTAAATAACCTGAAACTTGAAAATAATCAATCTCCATGTAAATTCAAGTCTGGAAACCTCAAGTTCGCTCGAAAACCTGGGTATACATTTTTTTTTCTAGTCTGCCATGCCTGAAGTAGTTTAAAGACAAACAACCACGAAATGATACTGACCTCCAACCTTGGCTTCTGGAGGTGTATCCTTGACACCCAGATCGTTTTTCTAGAAAGGAAAAGACCAGTCTCAAAAGTCTCGAAAAACAAAGCCAAATAGAATAATAGCAACAACAATTTGCGATATAAATCCATAGTGGTACTGACAGTCGTCATACGTCTTTTTCTGAACCTGATTATCAAACAAGGTTAGCGTTAAACGAAAGTAGAAAATGAGTGGAATATAAACAGACTTATTTTCTTTGGTAAAAATTAGGGTATTCGCATGTAGTCATTAGGATTGGTTTTCATTTGTAAGTTTTTAAATTAATTCATAACTTCAATGAAGTGCTTCGAAAGTGACAAATATGAATGTGTGTCTTTCATGGAGTACCTTTCTTGGCAAACCACGCCATTCCTCCAGACCTGGAACTTCCACGCGTGAACGTGCACCAAAGGACTTCTTACAAATCAGCTTTCCTTCGTTTGAAATCGGTAGGAAGTGGATGCATTCGCCGAGAGCGCAGGCTTGAACCTTGTGTTTAGGACATGTTTTCTTTGGATCCGAACAAGACGGACAGGCCACGCAAAACTCGTAACACATATTACGCAAGCATGCAAAGTCACGTGACAAATTACGAAGAATCGACTCCAGGCGCTTTCGAACTCGTGCCGCCAGGCCAATGTCTGGTTCGTCTGCTGTTACTGGGTCAATTTCTTTCTTCTGGAGTATCACTTGGACAAACGACTGCTTACAAATTAAAAACAGGTCATTATCATCCAAAATAAACCTAACGAGGTTTTGAAACAAGTTCGGCTCATCCTTGCAACCGAGCGCCGGGCAGATTGAGATGAAACGAGACACCAGCTGTGGGAAAAGCCCGTGAGGAAGAAAGCCGTCAGGAAAGTTGATGAATAGAGGACAAATGCCTGTGGGTCCGGTGTCAAGGTCAGCCTCCGGACACGAGCAAAGCTGCGCTGGCACAAAATACTTGACAGCTGATGACGACGATTCGTCGGCGTTTTCCAGGGTAAATTTGGCAATCAAACCGTACATTTCCATCATGGACAGAATATCGGTTTGTGATTGGCCATCGCATAGAAACTCGGCAAACACGTACTCCACCAGACGCATACTGAGAAGACCAGTTTCTTCCAACTCGTTCCAGGCTGCTGCATGGCGCGGATTCTAGAGAAAAAGTCATTACCATCATCACAACAATGAACAGTAAATAAGGTAACTCATGTCTTGGCGTTGCTAAATGTTTCCTCTTTTCTAGGTTTTCTAGCACTGCTAGAAATAAACTGGTTAGACTGCGGCGATGATGTTGTCCGCAGTTCTGTTCTGCGGGTGAGTCACTGATACCGAAAGTACTCTGCCTAAGCAACTTTACTCGAATCTGAGAGAAAACATGTACCGTGTTTCTATCGAGTTAAGTTTGGGAGAACGAGAAATGGTTTGGGAACACGAGCAATATATGCAATTGCGTAAAGAAGCCTGAAAAAAATTCAGGACCTAACGCTCTAACCCACTGAGCTATGAAGCCATGAAGCGATGCGATGGCCATGCGATGGCCAAAACCGAGCTATGAAGTCACGGGTTCAAACCCCGTTGAAGTCCTGAATTTTTTTAAGGCTTCTTAACGCAGTTGCATATAATTGCGTTCACAACCGCGAGAATCAGTCTTCGTTTGATTTCATTTCTGCAGTTCATGATTCATTTCATATACATCACTCACATTCTTCACTTTCACGGGAACATATGAACCTACAATTAACCTGATCCCAACGTCAGTGGCTTCATAGCTCAGTTGGTTAGAGCGTCGCACCGGTATCGCAAGGTCACAAGTTCAAACCCTGTTGAAGTCCTGATTTTTTTTCAGGCTTGTTAACGCAATTGCATATAATTGCATTCACAACTGGGAGGATCAGTCTTCATTTGATTTACTGGAATCGTACGTCTTTATACAGTCCTTGTCAGAACGCTATTTTCTCTCCCTTTAATCCCCTGGCACTGGTCCAAATTTACCGCGCTTTACATAGCCGGGTTCTATATTTTGCACAAGAATTTGGTTTTAACATCGGAGTTGATAACTTAATTTGACCACCGTACAGGGATTCTAAAAGCTGACGTTTCGAGCGTGCGCCCTTCGTCAGAGCGAATCGAGGAATTATGGGCTGTGGTTTATATAGGAGATGGAGCTACGCTGTTGGTGGTAACATGGCACTACCGTGAACAATGTATTCCTGTGTCTGTTTTCCCGCGCTTGCCATCGTTTGAAAGTTTCCCACCTTTGACACGCGGGTCATACATTTCCGCGCCATTTATTCACGTTTCCGGTGCTTTACAAGTCCGCCTTGCAAAGATAACATGTTTTCCCGCCTTGGTGAACGATCCATCTTCTCTCGCGTTTAGAACAGGCCTCTTTTATTTTTCGCGTTATTTGTGGTTTCACGAAAGAGTAAACATCATAATATAATACCTGTTCATCGAAAGGCCGTATGGTGATGAGTTTCTTGAACAAATGAATCAACCACTGCGTTTGAAGAACCACAGTATCACCGTGCCAGATGATGACACCGAGGTCGTGATAAAAATCCAGCATGGCGACCATTTCGTTCTCGTCTTCAATGTAACAAATCTTCCGCACGATGTTGTAGAGCTGGGCAACTTTGAAGTAATAAGTCTTCTGCTGTACTAGAGCTTCTACAACTTTTTCGAAGTTAAACCAGCGAACTGGGACATCCTCGCCCATGTAGGGCTCCAAATTCAACACCTAAGGAAGAATGATTGAATGAATCTATGAAAATATTCAAAGCGCTTTCAGAATAAAGGCCGTCTAGGTATCACACATCACACCACAGCGAGGACTGAGTCCCCTGCTCTTTTCGCACAGTGTGTGGGTTCTTTAACAGTGAACTGACGCAGAATAGTTCATGTGTACATAGTCTACTACTCATTTAAACCCATCCCCAATTGATGAGCTTGGGAGCTGGTGCCATAGAGGTTGGCGGGATCCTAAGCAATTCAGGCGCAGCAGGGAGGTAACCATGGCAACTCTGTGAGCAGGAACCACCCCAGCGGGCAGCCGCCAACAGGCACCGTCACACTAAAAGAAATTCAGTGGAATACTTACCATTTACCAACGTTAACCACTAACGGGTGGGAGGGAATGGGACCAGAATCCGCAAAAAATTCGCTCAAAGAACTAAGCAAAGGGTGAATTAATCTGCAAAGATTCGCAACGGCTGAATGAATCGGCAAATATTGGCAAACGATGATCCGCAGTGTTTGCTCGAAGCCAAGCACATGTAATCCGTCCCTGTAAATTCTACGGGTGCCCACCCCACAGATTACTTGCACAAATGAGCAAGACCGCTGGCAGCATTGGCTTGAGTTTAATCTTGCCTAAATTGCATTTAGCCACATTTAAAAAAACAAATGAGCAAAATAAAGATGTTCATAACTGACTCAGCCTGAGTTATGTTCTAAGCATGTTCTTAATATTTGGTTTAATCTCAGCCTCAACGTTCTTATAAAAAAAACAAAGTGTATAATGAAAGGACTGAAGTATTTTCGGTTTTGCCGTTGCTTTTCTGTAGTTTTGTTGTTGTTATTTTTGCTATAATCACAACTTCTTACAAGTTATAACAACTCACTATTATGCCTATTCTTCACCTTTCGTATTTCCTGGCGAAGCCTCGCCACACCCTCGTCCTCTCCAGCGCGGGTGTTGTCCACGCGAAAAAACGGCCGTCGGACGTGCTGCTCGTAGGTCTTCCCAGAAAGGCTCTTTTTAATCTGGGTCTCCATACGCTTGGGGTCCTCAAACGGTACATCTGCATGAGTACCTACTATGATCACCGGGGGCCTCAAATATGGACACTCCTCGTCATGGTCCTCTTCTTTGGCCTTATCCTCGGCACTTAGATTATGCACCGAAACAAGCCACGACAGAATACTGTCCAAGTTCGTTTCGTCTCCGCTTGAGTGAGGAATAAAATCATGTACGCCCTGGCGAACACAGGGCTCCATTTTAGCACTCAGCTCTTTGCTCATGTTGTAAACCAGAACGTAAACAGCTCGTGATGATAAAAACACAGGGTGGGAGGCGTAGTACAGATGTTGACCTGCAAAGTCCCATATCGTCACCACGGTCTCTCGGCCGCTTGTTTCTTGCACTGTACTCTGCTGTCGTTGTAAGTATTTAGTTACCAGAGCCTTCACGTCCTCAGGCACGCCACCGGAAGTGTCAATTTCTATGTGAAACTCTGGGTCCGGAAGCAGATCGGGAATATCGCATGGGAGGATATCTAAGGGCGACTCTGACGGGTCCTCTGTTGGCACGGGAACTGAAACTACCTGAAGTGAGAACACAACAAGGGGCTGGGATGTTTAATTAGACATAGAAAACGGTTACTATAAGCTTAATTGTTATAAGAATCCTCCACTCAGAAAGCAGAAATGGAAGTATTCGGGAATGATGAACAAACCAAAATTTTGATGTTGGTAGAATTTAAACGCAACATTAGTTAGCTGCGCTAAGTGTAAAAAAATTCAGGATTTCAACGGGGGTTGAACCCGTGACCTCGCGATTCCGGTGCGATGCTCTACCAACTGAGCTATGAAGTCACTGACGTTGGGAGCAGGTCAATTTTGGGTTCATATGTTCCCGTGAAAGATATGTAAGTGAAGTTGAAGTCCTGAATTTTTTTTCAGGCTTCTTTACGCAATTGTAAAATTGCGCTCACAACTGCGACGATCATTCTTCATTTGATTTCATATCCGCAGTTCACATATGATTTCTTTCATATGCATCATTCACTCAAACTAAATTAATTAAGGGAATTACGGTGGCAACGTTTGCTAAGAACATTTTGCAACTTCGATCACACAGTTTGACAATAATGCTCATGCTTCCCACACTACCTGGTTTGCCTGTGCAGGGGCTGCAACGCTTTGAGTGACGTCACACTGCACGCTCTCGTTTGCCAAACCTATGGATGGTTTTTCTTCCTCGTCCTCTTTCTTCGTTAATTCTCCCACAACAAGCCTAGCAATATCATCAGCAAACTCAGAGGTAAACTTCTCGTTCTTCACAAGCTGCCAGTTCATAACTCTGTCTACGTCGACCTCAAATCGTGATGGATCCACCTCGATTCCGTCTGTGCTCGGTTCACCAGGGTTAAAGGTAATTCCCAAAAGTGACTTCTTCAAACTTGTTTTCCCAGCTCTGTTCTGGCCAATTAACATAACGCGCCCGCGATACACCCTGACTTTGCCTTTTTTGAGTGCTTGTTGAAAAGCATGCTCAGCCTCGATACCACGCGCTTGGATTTCAGGTGGAACCTGAGGTGGAACTAAAGAAAAACAAACAAACAAACATAAAACTTAACCTTTTACTTCGCCGCAGTGAATAACTTCGATGCTTCCTTACAGGAACATTTCTCACCGGAGTCCTTCTCTTGCTCTGTCTGTGCAGATAAAGAGGCTGATTTATCTCCACTGCCTTCACTTCCAACATCCCAAGTAACATCTTCGACACCTAAGCCGATACAAGACAAATAAGCAGCGAGAAGTGAAGTAGCCATACTAATATCACTTGAAATGCAAACAACTAGTTGAATTGCACATCAAATGGTAAAATCAATGGTAAATCACTGGTTTTGATAACAGGATTCAACTGCCCTATACCAATCACAAGTAATGACACTTCCCTTCATGCATCCTACTGAAAGATAGACTCCATCCACAGATCTAATATTATGATTCCTTAGACAAAGCTCTGAGTGGTAAAAACTTCTAACTGGAGATGTCCACAAGACACCAAACTGAACAAACTCTGCCTTTGCAGGAGTTGTCTCCACACATCTCTTTACAGAGCTCTAAAGGTGTTCACTTACAGGTGGGGCGCCCTCACTGGTTTATCCCACGCAGTTACACCCTTCTGGCCTCATACAGGAGATGTCCCCTCACAGAAACTTTTAAATATTATAAGAAATGTTCCCTTAAATGATTGCAGTGTAAGAGTTTCTTTCCACAAGGGTGTTCCCTTATTTGTCAATTTGCAGGTGTCCCCTGCCTGGTAACTACCATGTAAACTAAACAAAGACTTACCAACAACAACTTGTGTGTTTGATGGGTCAAATGTACCAATAGTACCGTTCCTCTTTTCACCCAGCCACGATTTATTATTTCCTCTCAGCTCTCTGGCAAATGAAATTCATAACAACTTCACAAGACACCCATCATGTTATTTGAATTTGATTTCATGAAAAATGTTTTTCCTCTTCCACGACACCCAACAGCAACATATGCTACAGTATTTCTCCTTATAGAGCAAAATTAATTGCTTTTGTTTCCAAATCTTCTGGCTAACATCATTTACTTGTAGCCGGCTAGATAATCCCATTTTCAATATGATTATTGTGAATAAGCCCACAGGAAACCCAATCTTATAGCCTTGCAGTGTTTTGTGAGTTACATTAATGACCAAAAATTCTCCAGATGGCCATTAACTCTAAGAAACTAAAACACCAAAGAATTGGGAAATATCACAATTTATTGATCACCGGAAATAAATTTTAGTTAATCAACAACTCTTGTTTGAGCTTTGTACTCTGTCCAGTGATTTTCACATGTATTCTTGCGTGACCCAAAACCCCTGTGAGCTTTTCATTCTTTAATTAACCAATCACATTGAACTCTGTCAGGCCCCTAGCTCGCATTTCACGTGCTACATGCAGTCTGTTTCTTCACGAGCAAACAACAAGATCTCGTAAATTTCCTAAAGGCAAAAGTTCATTCAGTTCCAGACAAACAAGCTTTTCGACCTAAACGTTCTTCGACAGCCGACTGCAGGAGAAGAACAGAAAGGCGAAAGTCTCATATTATGCCGCCCTTGCGCCGGACACGAAGCGTAGCGGCTGGTGACCTTGTCAATATTCCAGCCGATCTCGACCTTAACCGCCTGTATGTGAGGGACCTTCGGAATCTATGCAGCCAGCTGACTCTCTCGGCCACCGGAACCCGCGCGACACTCATAGAACGCCTGAAAGACGCCCGGGGAAATCCCACAGAAAACAACACTGAAAACGATGAAGTCATTGAAATGGCCACGTGTGCCGACCAAGATGGCGGCGAAACAATTCCAACCACAGCTGCGCTTCAGCAAGAATTTCTCCGGCTGCAACAGCAGGTGCAAGATCTCGTAGACCGAAACGAATCGGACGAAAGACTGCTATCCGAGGGTCAACTCACCCAAGTAAAATCACTGGTTCAAGCGACCATTAATGAAACCATAGAAAAAACAGCTGCCGCCGCTGCACACATACATGTCCAATACACCCGCACTGATACGGACCGTAATTTATGATGAACGGTCCGTACAGTTCGCTCCCACTGATTCGGACCGTCATTTGCGATTAACGTCCTGTACAGTTCGTTCGGTCCGTAAATTTGACATACGGACCGTACGGAGGTATTAACGGACCGTGAGTTGTATCTCATTAAACAGACTCAAGGGAATTCAAATATGGCACCCGCCATTTCTGTGGGGTGAGACGCTTAACGGACCGTACAGTTCGTTCGGTCCGTAAATTTGACATACGGAGCGTATGGAGGTTCATACGGTCCGTGAATTGTATCTCATTAAGCGGACTCAAGGGAATTCAAATGTGTCACCCGCCATTTCGGTGGGGTGAGATGCTTAACGGACCGTACAGTACGTTCGGTTCGTAAATTTGACATACGGAGCGTATGAAGGTTCATACGGTCCGTGAATTGTATCTCATTAGCGGACTCAAGGGAATTCAAATGTGTCACCCGCCATTTCGGTGGGGTGAGATGCTTAACGGACCGTACAGTTCGTTCGGTCCGTAAATTTGACATACGGAGCGTATGGAGGTTCATACGGTCCGTGAATTGCGTCATGACATTTCAGCCACGGCCTAGGGATAGTGTAAATTACGAAAACTAACGAATAAACCAACAAAGAAGTCAACACAGCCATGACTATGACTACGAAGACCATCGAATAAACCACGAAAGAAGCCAACACAGGCATGACTATGACTCGTTCATTAAGCGTTGAAAGGCAAATATACCAGTTTAGAGCCTATTACATTTCAGTCACGGCCTGAGGATAGTGTAAATTTATACGAAGACCATCGAATGAACCACGAAAGAAGCCAACACAGGCATGACTATGGCTCGTTCATTAAGCGTTGAAAGGCAAATATGCCAGTTTAGAGCGCATTACATTGCAGTTACCTCGAAACGATATCGTAAATTTTGTTGACCATCTAAGAAAGTAACAAGGAAGCGACATTAATAGAGCGCTTCATTTCGTCACAGTTACGGTTTTGTTGTTGTTTTGCAATGGTTGCTATAGAGATTGTCCTCGTAATGTGACGGCGTCAAGTAAGCTCGTTATATGTGGAAGAAGACTTTTCCTTACATGTTGGAACGATGCCTGGGTTTCTGGAGGACCGTCTACGACTCTTTCGTTTCTTTGCAGCATTTCGTTTTGTGGGGAGGGCTTTTTTAAAGTTATCATCATTGTCGTCGGTGGTGAAACGGTATGTGTGTGCGGAAGAAGCGGTAGTTGTTGGCGGAAAGCGGAAGAGTTCGGAGAGCGG
Organism: Galaxea fascicularis; assembly: GCA_948470475.1. Lineage (NCBI taxonomy): Eukaryota > Metazoa > Cnidaria > Anthozoa > Scleractinia > Euphylliidae > Galaxea > Galaxea fascicularis. The sequence continues at coordinate 28,815,278 of OX419341.1, read as the reverse complement.
GAGTGTGTTTGAAGGGGAAGCAGCGAGTTTCTTTTATATGAACCCAGCAATTGATGAAGTATTTGGTCATCACTTCCACGAATTCCAGAGGTTCACCATGCAATGCAGGCAGCCCATAGGATCGATCTTAATAACTAAGCGTGACGTGTGTAGGGCTTGCAAGAAGAATTTGTCGGTGGATACAGCAACTCACGTTGTAGTCATATACCATCGAGAGCGTGGGAGTTATCTTGGCACACGTATAACTAAATTTTGCAGAGTGTGTAAAATATATGAACACCACGGTTATTGGACGCTAAATGGAAAGAGGCAATTCGATCTGGAGTGTTTGGACGATGAGTTCTTTTTGTCATCCGAAGATACTGCATTTCACACCTCTTTGTTGAAAGATTGTGCCAATTTTTTTATTGTTGGTGCGGTACCGTTTGCGACGTTTGCAATGGTTTATAATCGAAGGTTTGGGTTTAAATGTGGATTGCAAGAAGGCGAGGGAAGATCCAATAAACAATTGTTATTACATATTACCATGTTTCAAGTGGAGGAAATCATTCCAAGATTTATAATTCCATTACATCCATTTGTAAACTAATCTTCAATTCCCTCTCATGCAGCATTGTTCCTGTAACCACAATTCTATCAATATTCCTGCCACTTGACTTTAGTGATATCCCTCCAGAAAAAATTTTCAAATAAATCAATTGTTTATACAAACCAAAATCAAATCAAAAGCTTAACTTACCCATGAAATAACAACAACAACAATAAAAGGGTGTACAAAACGAATTACACACTTATATACCTCCTTTACTTCAGTTCCCACTAATACAAGAAAACTAAAGAGAGCAATTTGTTTAATCCCCAGCCATAAAGTAACCATATAAGATAAATGCCTTTTTCCAATTGGCGTGACGCTAACTTGAAGATACTTTTTTACCTTCCCTCTCAGTCAAAAACACCAGGAAGACTACACAAGCAGGCAGACAAACCACACAACACCAAGCAAGAAACGGAAACTGCATGAATAATATGCAGAATCAATATTCACCTCTTGCTTGATGCCCCACGGCTCAAACAACCACCTGTAAAATGCTACACACAATTTTAATTGAGTTCCAAATAAATACCAAAAAGTTTTTGTTTATTAAATACTGTTTAACCCATTTGGCTACAACAAGGTTAAGCTTAGGGTTAGGGTTAAAACAGAACATTGTTGTCGTACCATAACGTTTCCAATTAATACAACCGAAGCATGTATAAATTTACCGAGCGCACAATAATCGCATGCAGGGTTAGCAATTTTGAACCTTTGCAATTGAAGCGATCCTTACGTTAGCGTTTCCCATACGATTGCAACGACCACACCATCGAAACGAAGCGATCGCATAGAAAGAAATACACTCTATATCTGCGAACATGATGATTGTGAATTGCGCTCTTATGAAAAGATTTCTGTAACGATTGTGCCGCCATTGCTGTGGCCGTAGCGATCACCATAACCTTTCCAAAATACAACAGAAGCATGTATAAATTTACAGAGCGCACAATAATCTAAGGGTTAACAATTTTACACTTTTGTAATTGAAGCGAACCTTATGATTGACGCGTTTACATATGGAATCCACTCTTCGAATGCATGAAACGCATGCAACCAAAATCAAACCAGTTTCCCATACGATTGCAACAATCACACCATCGAAACGAACGATCGCATAAAGAGAATATACTCTATATCTGCGGACATTATAATTGCGAATTGCGATCATATAAACAAAAAAACATTTCTGTAACGATTGTGCCGCCATTTGCTGCGGTCGTTGCGATCATATGGGCACAAAACTCTATAAGCAAACAAACTGTACAGAACGGAAAGCCTTTTTCACATGCTTATTCACGACATCCGCACAGAAACATTCTACAATACCAGTACCTCTAATCAATACCGTATGTGTATTTCACGGTCCGAGCAAACTGAACGGACCGTAAACCCATCTACCCCTCAAGAAAACCGTGGGTAAAATATTCTAAGTCCCCTTAATGAGATGCAATTCACGGACCGTAAACACCTCCATACGGTCCGTATGTCACATTCACGGACCGTACGAACTGTACGGACCGTAAAGCCATCTACCCCTCAAGAAAACCGTGGGTAAAATATTCTAAGTCCCCTTAATGAGATGCAATTCACGGACCGTAAACACCTTCATACGGTCCGTATGTCACATTCACGGACCGTACGAACTGTACGGACCGTAAAGCCATCTACCCCTCAAGAAAACCGTGGGTAAAATATTCTAAGTCCCCTTAATGAGATGCAATTCACGGACCGTTAAAACCTCCATACGGTCCGTATGTCACATTCACGGACCGTAAAGCCATTCACGGACCGCACGGAATGTACGGACCGTAAAGCCATCTACCCCTCAGGGAAACCGTGGCTAAAAAAAGTCCCCTTAATGAGATGCAATTCACGGACCGTTAAAACCTCCATACGGTCCGTATGTCACATTCACGGACCGTACGAACTGTACGGACCGTAAAGCCATCTACCCCTCAAGAAAACCGTGGGTAAAATTGTCTAAGTCCCCTTAATGATATGCAATTCACGGGCCGTAAACACCTTCATACGGTCCGTATGTCACATTCACGGACCGTACGAACTGTACGGACCGTATACACCATTTACCGCTTGGACAAATTGACGGACCGAAACCTTACTTTTACGGACCGTTACAGTGCGGGTGTATTGGACAACCCTCGCTGCACAAGCGGCGGTCAACGCTTTCGTCAATTCAGCTTCTTCTACAAGTACCACTTCGTCATCTCAAGCCGCGTCCTCCGAAGTTCCCACGCCGAATGCGGTCACTTTGCCTTCTTCGACTCCAGCAATAATTAACTCCCTCGTGGTAGAGAGCGATCACGGCTCACAGACACCAGCAACCTCAAGCACATCTCAGCAGACGTCGGACTCTATCCACGAGCTGCCAGCAAAGCTCGTCAAAGAAGCCCTCAGCGGTGAGTTTATGGAGCTTTCCAAGTTACTGCCCAAAAACTTTAACGTGATCCAGCCCCTCCATGACGACCCTCTCACGCTGACCTTAGAGAACTCAGTCATTAAAGTAAATAAGTCGAAGGCCACCTCAATTACTAGTATAGAGGAGTGGACCTCAGCCTTCACTTCTTATATGAGCGTTATCATTAGTAAATACCCAAATCGTGCTGCTGAATTACTGGAATATCTTTCCTTGATTCGCTATGCAGCAAAATATCACCGGGGTCTGGGTTGGTGTGTATATGATGTAAAGTTTCGTCAAAAGGCTGCCATCAACAAGTCCCTTAACTGGTCAGTCATAGATAGCCAACTGTGGCTTAAAACATTTACTGTTGCTCCTTCCCTTTTGAAGGAAGATATTTGTATTTTCCAATCTGGACCCTCATCCACGCCAAGTACAGTTAGAGGGAACGAATATCGTACTTGCCACAACTTCAACAAGGGTTTCTCCTGTACAAGAACCCCCTGCCCCTATGCACACAAGTGCAATAAGCGGGGTTGCGGACAGGACCACCCCGGGATACGGTGTCCCAACAGCCCCGAACCCGCTCAGCAGCCATCCCCAAGGGCAGGGAAATCCCACAGCGAGCAACATGGCTCCGGGACCCGCCACCGGGGCAAATAGTTATGGGGGCATTGTCACCCCTGTAAATGTCTTAAATTTACAGCATGCTCTCAGTAACCACCCCAATAGGGAATTTGTTGATAAACTGTGCTTAGAACTGAGGGAGGGGGCTAGGATTGGCTACTCCGGTCCTAGACATTTTCGTTTTTCTAAGAATTTGCCAACTGCTTCCCTGAACCCTGAGGTCGTCACTTCTAATTTAACTGAGGAAGTGAACAAAGGGCGTACCATGGGCCCCTTTCATTCCCCCCCGTTTAAGAATTTCCAGGTCTCCCCTATTGGCCTTGTCCCCAAGAAACATTCAGACAAATTCAGAACCATATTTCATTTGTCCTTCCCCAAATCAGGGACCTCAAGCATAAACCATTTTATTGACAAGGATAATTTTTCCCTTCAATACATCACCATCGATAATGCAATTAGGGCTATCCAAAGGTTTGGGGCAGATTGTTTTATGGCCAAAACTGACATAGAATCAGCTTTTCGACTTTTTCCTGTTCACCCCGAAGATTGGGAACTTTTGGGCATGTTTTGGAATGGGCATTATTATTTTGACAAAGTGCTCCCTTTCGGGCTTCGTTCAGCCCCATTTATCTTCAACCAGCTCTCCGATGCCATCGAGTGGATATTACTAAACAACTGTGCGATATCCTTTGTCTGCCACATCTTGGATGACTTTCTTTTAGTTGAACCTCCCGCTCCCACTGCACCTGCCGATTCGCTCTGTCGGGCAAGTCTCTCTAGCATGATCTTGTCCTTCAAGACCCTTAACATCCCTATTTCAGCAGCCAAAACAGAAGGCCCCTGCAAAGTTCTCCAGTTCATGGGAATAATTCTAGATACACATCACATGGAAGCCAGGCTGCCAGAGGATAAGATTGAGCGGATTAAAACCGCCCTCTGCGAGTTTAGATCCAAGCGATCGACAACCCTGCAGGAGCTTCAATCTTTGATTGGTACTTTAAATTTTGCATGTAAGGTGATTCCCCCGGGACGCCCCTTCCTACAGCGAATGATTGCCCTCACCAGAGGTGTCAAAAAACCCCATCACCACATTAAGCTCACATCTGGTTTCAACAAAGACCTGGATATGTGGAGCTTGTTCATTGAGCAGTGGAATGGTATAGGGCTGTTCTTATCTTCCCTGTGGGACACCTCGGACACCCTTTCTCTATTTACAGATGCCTCAGGCTCTATTGGTTATGGGGGATATTTTCAAACTAGATGGTTCCAGGGCAAGTGGTTACCCCATCAACACTTGGGAACTCCTGGAATGAGCATTCTCTGGCAAGAATTATTTGCCATTGTAGTTGCTTGCCATTTGTGGGGGCACCAGTGGATATCCAGGAGAATCAAGTTTCACTGTGACAACTTAGGAGTGGTAGAGGTTATTAACTCTCGGCGGTCTAAAGTTCCCAGGGTTATGGACTTGGTTAGGGACCTTACCCTCTGTACCTTAAGACACAATTTTTACTTTCAAGCAGTACATGTCCCTGGCAAACATAATCATATTGCGGACTCTCTTTCTCGGTTTCAGATGGAGCGCTTTCGTCAGCTAGCTCCTCACTTCAGTGCCTCTCCCGACCCCACCCCAGCCTGCCTACTCCGTCTTTGAGTGGAGAAGCCCAATTTTACCTGGGGATGGCCCTGGCACAGAATAGTAAGAAAACATACAGTTCTGGCATGCGACAGTTTTACTCCTTCTGCTCACATAAGGGACTAACACCCACATTTCCTATACCCGAGGATATTTTGATTGATTTTTCAGTGCACATGGCACGCTCAGTGCAGCACAGTACCATCAAAAACTATTTATCTGCCATAAAGCACTATCATTCGAGCCATGGTTATGCACTTGACCTGTCAGCCTTCCTTCGCTTGCAGCTCATCCTCCGTGGGATAAAGCGTTCTCAAGGAGTCAACTCCAAACTCCGGAGACCCATTACATTGCACATTTTAAACTTATTTTATCACCTCCTAAATGTTAAATTCACGACCAACAAAGACTCCATAATGGTTTGGGCAGCTATGACCCTTGCCTTTTTTGGTTTTCTTCGCATTGGGGAACTTACTTGCGATTCCATCTTTAATCCTGAATGCCACCTTACACTATCAGACTTAGTATTTATGCCTAAATCTTCCCCCATATATATGCTGGTTCGACTAAAGGTCTCTAAAACCGACCCTTTTAGGAAAGGGCAAACTGTTGTTATTGGGAGAGCAAACTCTAAGTTGTGCCCTATTTCTGCCATGTTAGCATATATAGAGTCTCGTACCCCCTTTCCTACCTCTGGGCCCCTATTTACCTTTCAATCTGGTTCCTTCCTCACTCGGGGCAAATTCACAAGTGAGACCAGAGATTTACTTTCTAAGGGAGGGCTTGATTCAAGTGAATTTGCAGGCCACAGTTTTCGCATAGGTGCGGCTACCACAGCTGCTTCAGCCAATTTACCCCCTTGGCTCATTAAGGTTTTAGGGCGATGGTCCTCGGACTGTTTCGAACGGTACATCAAAACCCCACCCTCGGTTCTAGCACAGGTTCCCCAGACCCTCATTGACCACTTATAACACATATTCACGTTTTTTCCTATTCCATCATGGCTCGTCAATGGGGGAATGCTTCGCATTTTGTGGGGATAAAGTGCTCCTATCGTCACACTTTTGCCCCCATAGACTCGGCATTTTGTACTCCTGGGATATACATCTAGTTTTCAAGGGGCCCTAGGGAGGCCCGCAATAATTATTGGTCACAGCCGACCCAGAGTGGAGGCCCAACTCCCTCCACTCCATATCGGCCTGTGCACCTCTTATCTAGGTTAGTGGAGGCCCAACTCCCTCCAATCGGAGAGGAGGACAAATTACTTCCTCCTCTCTACCCAGGAATGGTCACCATCGGCCCTGGGAGGAAGCTTGTCTCCTCCATACCTTTGTGTGCACCACCCTGGGGGTAGGTTTTTTCTCAAAAATCCAGGAGTACACGGGGCTATTGACTTTAAAAGTTTCTCTGGAGTACTTTGTCTCCCACTTCCCCATTTTCAGCCACACAAAGTTGTTTGTTATTGTTCCTGTTTTATTTACTAAGGTTGGGGCTGACCCCAAACACAGCCATACCAGGCTATTGTTATTGTTCCCGTTTATTGAAATAATTCCGATCATACCTCAACATGAGGAAGTTGATTAAATCACAATTTATTGATCACCGGAAATAAATTTTAGTTAATCAACAACTCTTGTTTGAGCTTTGTACTCTGTCCAGTGATTTTCACATGTATTCTTGCGTGACCCAAAACCCCTGTGAGCTTTTCATTCTTTAATTAACCAATCACATTGAACTCTGTCAGGCCCCTAGCTCGCATTTCACGTGCTACATGCAGTCTGTTTCTTCACGAGCAAACAACAAGATCTCGTAAATTTCCTAACAAATTCCCTCCCATCCCACCCATTATGTTTTTCCCTTCGCTTGCTCCTATCACTGGACATAGGACCCCTCAAGCAATACCATTCTAATTTACGTATATAAACATCTATTTTGCATTAGTACAAGGCAATAATTTTATTGTGTAATTAAACCCAACATTAACAATTGTACTAATATGTTTGGACATGTAAATAAGTATTGATTATCAAGCATAATGTACATAGACATTCAACCTGATGTAATACTAAGTAATCTAGTGCAGTGTATTTTAGTTTGGTTGTCTCTTACTTGTACTTTGAATATAAAGACTATTATATTTTTCAATAAACTTGGGAATGGGGATAAAGTGCTCCTATCGTCACACTTTTGCCCCCATAGACTCGGCATTTTGTACTCCTGGGATATACATCTAGTTTTCAAGGGGCCCTAGGGAGGCCCGCAATAATTATTGGTCACAGCCGACCCAGAGTGGAGGCCCAACTCCCTCCACTCCATATCGGCCTGTGCACCTCTTATCTAGGTTAGTGGAGGCCCAACTCCCTCCAATCGGAGAGGAGGACAAATTACTTCCTCCTCTCTACCCAGGAATGGTCACCATCGGCCCTGGGAGGAAGCTTGTCTCCTCCATACCTTTGTGTGCACCACCCTGGGGGTAGGTTTTTTCTCAAAAATCCAGGAGTACACGGGGCTATTGACTTTAAAAGTTTCTCTGGAGTACTTTGTCTCCCACTTCCCCATTTTCAGCCACACAAAGTTGTTTGTTATTGTTCCTGTTTTATTTACTAAGGTTGGGGCTGACCCCAAACACAGCCATACCAGGCTATTGTTATTGTTCCCGTTTATTGAAATAATTCCGATCATACCTCAACATGAGGAAGTTGATTAAATCACAATTTATTGATCACCGGAAATAAATTTTAGTTAATCAACAACTCTTGTTTGAGCTTTGTACTCTGTCCAGTGATTTTCACATGTATTCTTGCGTGACCCAAAACCCCTGTGAGCTTTTCATTCTTTAATTAACCAATCACATTGAACTCTGTCAGGCCCCTAGCTCGCATTTCACGTGCTACATGCAGTCTGTTTCTTCACGAGCAAACAACAAGATCTCGTAAATTTCCTAACAAATTCCCTCCCATCCCACCCATTATGTTTTTCCCTTCGCTTGCTCCTATCACTGGACATAGGACCCCTCAAGCAATACCATTCTAATTTACGTATATAAACATCTATTTTGCATTAGTACAAGGCAATAATTTTATTGTGTAATTAAACCCAACATTAACAATTGTACTAATATGTTTGGACATGTAAATAAGTATTGATTATCAAGCATAATGTACATAGACATTCAACCTGATGTAATACTAAGTAATCTAGTGCAGTGTATTTTAGTTTGGTTGTCTCTTACTTGTACTTTGAATATAAAGACTATTATATTTTTCAATAAACTTGGGAATGGGGATAAAGTGCTCCTATCGTCACACTTTTGCCCCCATAGACTCGGCATTTTGTACTCCTGGGATATACATCTAGTTTTCAAGGGGCCCTAGGGAGGCCCGCAATAATTATTGGTCACAGCCGACCCAGAGTGGAGGCCCAACTCCCTCCACTCCATATCGGCCTGTGCACCTCTTATCTAGGTTAGTGGAGGCCCAACTCCCTCCAATCGGAGAGGAGGACAAATTACTTCCTCCTCTCTACCCAGGAATGGTCACCATCGGCCCTGGGAGGAAGCTTGTCTCCTCCATACCTTTGTGTGCACCACCCTGGGGGTAGGTTTTTTCTCAAAAATCCAGGAGTACACGGGGCTATTGACTTTAAAAGTTTCTCTGGAGTACTTTGTCTCCCACTTCCCCATTTTCAGCCACACAAAGTTGTTTGTTATTGTTCCTGTTTTATTTACTAAGGTTGGGGCTGACCCCAAACACAGCCATACCAGGCTATTGTTATTGTTCCCGTTTATTGAAATAATTCCGATCATACCTCAACATGAGGAAGTTGATTAATGAAACCTTAAATAACATTCCTTAAGACAACAATAATATCATTATGATTTTGAAAGACGTTTCAAACCTCCAACCTTTTCACCTATAGTAAAAAATATATTATAGCTAACAATTTTGCTTACCCTGGAATGGTCTTGGAGATCAGCAAGATGCCTTCACCAACTTTGCAACTAAGCTCATGTGAAGCTTCACCTCTAAACTCTGAAGTTACAACAAGCTTGGGGAGGGAAAAACCCTGCAAAAATAAGCTTAATTAACAAAACCCTTTCCACATCTTCTCATGCCCCTGTAGCAAACACTCAACACACAAAATATGAGGTGCATGCAAACACAGATACATCACTTTTGCCTTCCTTTGGTGGACCAAACTAAGCAACAAAATTCTTTATAGGAAGCCTAAAATTTATTTAAGGGTTATTAAACTCATCACCAATTGATGAGCTTGGAAGCTGGTGCCATAGATGTTGCCAGGATCCTAAGAGTTTCAGGCACAGCAGGGAGGTAACCATGACAACCCTGTGAGCGAGAGCCACCCCAGCGAGCAGCCGCCAACAGGCACCATTACACTGAAAGAAATTCAGTGGAATACTTACCATTTACCATACTTATTAACCTTAACCACTAATGGGTGGGGGGGGAATGGCACCAGAATCCGCAAAAAATTCACTCAAAGAAGTAAGCAAAGGCTGAATTAATCTGCAAATATTCGCAATGACTGAATGAATTGGCAAATATTGGCAAATGATGATCCACAGTGTTTGCTCGAAGCCAAGCACATGTAATCTGTCCCTGCAAATTCTACGGGTGCCCAGCCTGCAGATTACTTGCACAAATGAGCAAGACTGCTGGCAGAATTGGCCCGAGTTTAACCTTGACACCTAAATTGCATTTAGCCGCATTTATCTCAAATTGAGTGTAAATAGAATTACATTGTATGCAATGCATACCAACCACCCATGCACAAGGCATTCCGAAGAGTTCTTTTTTTTAATAAATATTTAATAAGTAATTTGCATGTAAATAGCACCTTACTCCACTAACTACCCACAGCGCCTTACAGTACTAATACTAAAATTGCCGAAAACAACTGATGTTAATCAGCCCTAGGATTATTGCTTGAAATTAGGCAAACGATTTGCAGCTCAAGTTCAGTATTCTGGACGAGATTTACAACAACCAATTAAAAGTTTTCACTCTCTGAAAATAAACTTTCATATACCAGTACTCACCATGAGAGTTTTGGTAACTTCAGAGAATGATGGCCTCTTTTTTTCAATTTTTGCACAGCACTCATCAAACAGCTTCTTCAGTGCATCAGGACAGATGACATTTTTCACGAGCTTTATAGACAACAAAAAGACAGTACATTAGAGTTTGATAATGTCAAATCAAATATTGATAGTTACATAATCTTCCCTTCTGAATAATATTTACTTAATGATATTGACAGAGGAGGCCCTTCAACACCCAAAATGCCAAGACATGGAGCCTCCTCCATTTGAAGAGCAGTGCAATAACAGAACTATTGGTTATATACTCAACAATTTCCTATACTTATTGTTAATTTAAGTAAATTACAGGCATTATAAAAATGAAAATGAACTCTACATGTAAGTTAAAAAGTGCTGTCAGTTACATATAACCACGCCTTCATATGTAAGTAAGTCTGGGTTTCTCAAATGTCTCAACTACTTATGGTTATAACTCCATGGCTAGTAAGCTGCACGTAGACATCACAGATTTACTTGCATTGCTGATTTCTGCATACAAGCTTAACAGACAACCTCAACATTGGCTACATAGCATGGGCGAAGGAGAATTTTATCAGTGATTGTTCCAACAATACCTTCTCATGTGTGGTGAAAGCAAGATTCCTCTGACTAAATTCCAAGTGGCGAAATAGTTCTTTAGCAATTTGTCCAAACTGATAAACCATCTCTTTTTTGGTGTCAACGATGAATCTATGGATGCCTTCTTTGGACCTAATTAAAGGAGAACATTTTTTTTTACAAAACACACTGGTAAATTACCACAAGTATTTTGACTGTAAAATAATTTCACAGAATACCAAGAGGGCCTAGGTGACACCTCTTATGAACTTAGATGTGTTTAACTTAGTAAACAGGCCAGCTTCCTGGAATTCAACATTCTATTTGGCCATTAAACACCCATCAGTGCTGTCATTAAGGATTTTCCCCTGAAATTCTGAGTGACATTATAAACCAGGTACTTTTATAGAAAAACAGAACTACACAACAACTGCTGAAATCTCATTTCTTAAAATCTCTCTTTTTTGTACATCCCCATCTACTTCAAAAGTAATCAGTGACAACTCTGATCCATGGAATGAAATAGACACTTACAAATATAAAAAAAAGAATTTAACTGAATAAATGCAAGTAATCGAATGCAGTGCTCATTTGCAACCAAAACTAGTTTGCACTTCCAAAAATATTCAGCTGACAATAAAATTATTAATATAATATTACTTAATCTTGACTGACCAAGGACACTGAATAAGAACATTTAGGTAAAATAGCTTTTAACCCTTTAAATCTTAAGATCAAAATTTAAATTCTGATTTGTTGCCCCTATCCATTTCTTATAGAAGTATTGGGGAGAAGCTGTTAAAATATCAAGGAAATTTATCTTGTGTTTCATCAGGGTAGGTGCAGTGGTGAAAGCACTCGCCTACCACCAATTTGGCCTGGGTTTTGATTCCCAGATTTGATGTCATATGTGGGTTGAGTTTGTTGTTGGTTCTCTACTCTGCTCTGAGAGATTTTTCTCCTGGTATTCCTGTTTTCCCTTCTCCTAAAAAACCAACATTTCCAAATTCCAGTTCAATCCGGTGCAGGACCTCCCTGAAAACCACCTTGGGAAGTGGAGCTTCCTGGGTAAACATCATGATTTATTTTAGTTTTTATTAATTATTTATTTGTGTGATCCTGTCCTGAACTCTCCTGACCCCTCTGTTTTATAAAGCACTGATATTACAAAGAGAAATTTGATGTTCATCACTCTTAGGGTTTAAAGGGTTGAAGGTATGGTAGCACTTTGTTGACTTTCTGAAAATACTAGCTGGCCTTACTTTACACTAACTGTGAAACAATGTTATTACTCTTAATAGTTAAAAATTAAGGGATCAGTTGTTTTGCTGGTGAAAGTTTGAGGAGACATTTCACAAAACGAATTTACTCCAATTTCAGGGGCCTTCTGAAGACACAGTTCCAATGCTGTTAAAAACTGACTGTTCAGTTCTCCAGACATTATTAGAAGTGGGTCTGTGCAAATCAACAAAATTTAGGCAGTTACACCTACAATCTTTGCCACATTGTTGGGACACAAACACCTCATTTGAGTCTCGCTCCCGCTTCCACCTATTCAATGTTGTTTAAAAACCGTAAAAGAGCCAATTCACAAGGAGTTCAGACAAATTATTGTGCTTTCCAACATTGAATGGGAGAAAGGCAGTGTGTGTAGGCCAATGACTTATGACAGTGATTGTAGAATACTATCTGAGTTACAGATTGAGAGATTTAACTTACAACTTTTTCAAATAATCTGCATGATAACATCCCCAAAGTCCTCCCAGTTTGATCTGTAAGTCAAAGTTAAATTTAGTTGACATTTAAAGGTCAAAACCCAGTGCTAAGTTCTGATGACAGACATCTCTGCGTTATGCTGGAGGGCTAGAGTTTGAGTCCTAAGCAATACAGTTGATGTCTTTATCCTTTTCCTCTTTTTCCTTGTTCAGTATTTTTTTTTTTTTACAAGCAGCATTGTTATAAAATTTAGTGCTTAAGGTCTTAAGGGATTTTGCATTATTAAAGGGGTACATGTATGTTGTTAGGGATTCTATGGATATTGACATTATTGGAAGCACAATAACCATTGCTTTTTTTGGTGTTAATGAAACATCTATGCCTGCTAAAGAAGACAAGAAAATAAAACAGTCTTGTTCTATGGTTAGAATGACAATATCAATATCACCATTGAGCTTAATTAACAGCTGCATAAGGATAAATAAAGTGTGAAAAAAATTCAGGCTTCTTCAGGATTTGAACTCATGATGACCTCAGCAATACAATGACAACAACAACACCTTTATTTGTACCTTATAGTTATCTTATTGGTAATAACTGGTATACACGTGAATCCCACACAAGCCAGGACTGAATTTTTTCCAGACATTGAGTTTTTCACCACGACTGCTAACATAGGTTAATGTAAAATTTGTATGCATGACTACCATGATCTTCTTCTTTAGATCAAAGTTCCTCCTGGAAATGAAAAGAGTTCTCAAAGTAATGAGAGATACCTAGTTGATATCTATACAGATATACCTTGCCTGGTTTCACCACAAAAATGGATGCTGCAGAAATTCTCAAATGAACAAGATCTTTGTTTTCCAAATATTCCAAGGCAGAGGAAAGCTGTGTGACAATTTGAATTAAACTGTACACTGACTGCTTTGACATTGATTCATGAATGTTCCCACACTCTGCAAAATCCACGACCTATGGAGAGGGCATTAATAATGATTTACCTGAGATTACTGAGTTTATATTAAACAATCTTTGACAGACAATTTCTTTAGATAGTTGAGAGAACTATACAGTCAATCAATCTGGGACAGAAGGTGGCCTGGTGGTTATTGCATTAACTCTTTGAATTGTAAGATCAAAATTTAAAGTCTCACTTATTGTCCCGACATATTTCCTATAGAAGTAGTTGGGAGAAGATGTTAAAATATCAACCAAACTAATCTTGTGTGATCATGTCCTAAATTTGCGTGACCACTCTTTTTGATAAAGCATCAATATTACAAGGAGAAATTTGATGCTGATCAGTCTTAAGGTTTAAAGTGTTAAGTGGTTTGAGGCTGGTCCTTCCTTTGTTGTGTCCGTTCCTTATTGCAGGGACAAGCTATAAACTGCTACAGTACTTGTAATGCTGCAATGAACTAAGCATGTCATCAAGGGATACATAGATATTTATTATTAATACAACTTGTTGCTTGAAGGAGCAGAAAATGGGTTAAATTCCAGCTTGCAAGCTTAAAAAAGCCCCAAGGCTACACAAAAAAAGACGGTCTTGCCATCTTGTAAAGTCACAAATTTACCATGCATGGCATTAGACATACCCTGAATTACATGTCACTGTGCCTTTTGATTTGAGTTTTTATGGACAGTGTAGTCTTGACATAACACAAAATACTTAGTACCTTGTTTGTACTTTTCATTGAAGAAATGGAATGAGATTCTTTTAGAAATCAAGAACAGTGATACCGTGAACTAGCAGCTTTGGAAATTCTCTTGAACAATTTATAAATTAATTATTGGATTAATACTGTTCTTTACCTTAAAATAGCCATCTGAATTTTAGCTTATTTCAGTCACTTTCTTTTAATCAGGTAGAATTTGTTTGAAAATAGTTTAGTCATATTGTAACAGGAAAGATTATTCTTAGCTTTTTTTAGTGACTTTCTTTTAGATAGGTCTAGTCTCAAAACCACTTTTAATATAAGTGATGGTGACTTCCTGTATAATGACAGTTAAAGATAGAAGTCAAACTAAATTATTTCTGGCTATTCATAGCCATTGTGGTCAGAGGCATCAAGGGGAATCAAAAGTGTAGTAACTCACCAAAGCCACAGAATCAGCATACAGTCCAGGCAAAACAACACCATAAAGATGAAGAATATTTTCATGGTTCAAAGGGGTTGATAATTCTGCTTCATGAATAAAATGATTCCTCTGCTGCAAGGATCTGTCATATCTCAAACATACTTGGATCTGGCCAAAAAACATCAGAATAAACAACAAGTAAATGAATAAACAAAAAAAGAGAAATTTGTGTTGCACAAATGCATGATCAATCTTCTAGAGTCCAAGTTACAGTAGTACTTCTAGATGTACATTGTCTGTGATATTTAATTTTTAGAATTTTCAGAAATTTCTTTAATTTTCAGTCACATTTCCGGCAAAGCTCAATAGTTTCATCATATACTCTAACCTCTTCTCCATCAGGTTTTGTCCAGATAGCTTCACAAACAGACCCAGAGATTGGACCAGATGCTGTTTTCTTCAGAACTCGAATACCATCAACAGATATTAATGGAACTTTACTGGATTCTAATCGGGCTTTGTAAGAGAGTTTTCCATGCTTCTGTAATACAGCAAAATTTTAACATCACCTCTTACATTCTTAACTTCTTCATGTTATTCCACCTCTCTCTCTAATTTCCCCTACAGCTGTAGGTACACTTAGTAGAACCTAACCATGCATGCCACTTTTTCATCATAGTGGAATTCCCATGAGACACATTACATCATAAGAAACTCCATAAATACTGCTCTGTTAATGCAGCCGATGGTCACATTGTAAAACCCTGACATGTGGGGGTTGTCCAATACGCCAAGAGAATGATATTCGTGGTATTTTGTCACAGATGTCACAAAGTGCCCCCTAACCCTGATCCTTAACTAACTGTATCTAACAAGTATATTCCTCTATAAATTCACCTCATTAATATCACCACTCAAATCAAATGTGCACTCCAAAGAACAGACAAGTACAAACACCAAATCTTGAGAAGTAATAACATGCAATATTCACTTCAGTTGAGTTAAGAGCCTTTTCTTTGAAAAGGACAGTATGTATGTTATGTATAAAAATTGCATTTAGGCATTGAGAGACTGTCTGGAACATTCTTTCGTGTCTAGAAGATTCTCATGCTTATGCTTACATTGCGTCAGCATGAATCAGTTTTCATAAGTTACTTAAATTGTAAAATGTTGTAATGCTAATAACTTTAGCCTTTTAGATGACTCTAGAATTTTATGTAAAAGGTATATTAGCTGCCAAGCTCAAGGTTTAATGAGTGAGTAGTGTTAAGAGGAGTGAGTAGTGTTTACAAGTTGTAAAGTTTTTGGTGAACACTGTGTTTGTTTATTCAAGTGTGATGGAGGTTGCGGTGTAACTTACAAGCCAAGACTTGTGAGTCGGTGTAGACGTTTCGTAAGCAGTATTCACTACGTTCTTTGGGATAAAATCTCCTTGTTGCTTTTCTGACAACCCTGCATTCTGCTTGGACGACAAACAACATTCCTCTAACAACAACGAACTCGTACCGGTAACAGTATAGCAGTTTGTTCCTGTTTGAAAATTCAGTTAATATTTACCAATATTTGACCCTACCCCATTAAAATGGCCACCCTGTCAACACTGTCGGATTCTTATAGCCCCTTTGATGTCCACATTAATGGGTCTTTAGCAGAAACACAAGAGTCTGGGCAAGATCAGCTCTAGTGGTCATGGAGATGAGCAAACCACTCCACCACAGTAAGGTGGTGCTGACCCTTTTGAAGTGGAATGGGGTTCCAACATATCGTATTAAACATTACAATGAGAAATTCAAGTGTTGGTCTCACATACACAGGGTTGTAGATAAAATGTTTATCAGTTCTCAGGCAGGTTTAGAAGAATCCAGTATTACAGATTTTTATGACCATAGAAGGTTTTTAGACAGGAAAATAGAGTTGAAAACCGGTATTTTTCCCGGCTCCTGGCTATCATCTACATCCTTGACACATGTCACAGTGCCTAACAATGTACTACCAGTTAAGTTCAAGCTTGATTGTGACGGTTTTGTGAACAAATAATAATAAAGATGCTTAATCACAAATTAAAAAACAAAAAGCACTTACCAATGCCAAATTCACAAAATCAGTTTGGTCCACTTTCTGTGGTAGTTGTCTCAGTTTATCCTTTGCAAAGGTTGGCAGAAGTCTAAATCTTTTCAATGCTTCTTCATCAACCTTACACCAATCTGTGATTGTTCGAACTTGCAAGTCATAACACAGCACATTGAAACAGTCTGTAAGGTTGTTCTCTGCAAGTAGAAGATAGATCTTGTCCAGCTCAGTCAGGTCATCCAAACGAAGATGTGAACCAGCCTATAAATAGTAAATTACCAAAACTTTATTATTCAATTTGGAGATCTCATGACATGCTCAAGATCGTCACACCACAGTTCATCAATCAATCAATAAATCAATGCATTTGAATTTTGTTACACAACACTTAGTAATAAAGAAATATCAATGATAAGATACATGTAAAGGTATCAAGAAATATATAGTGGTATATGGACTTGACCAACAAATCATTATTTTTGTTCCATATTTGTAGCATCTTTTTTACAGCAAAACTTAAATCTACACTGCAAAATAATACTTTGAGGCTTAAGTGAGATTACAATCTATCATCAGCTTGTGAATCAGAATCAAATCATGTTCAGACTCTAATCTGAGTAAATCACTGCACAACTGTTCTATCATCATCTATGTTTCATACTTACAGGACTTACAATCCTCTCTGCTCTTTGTCCTGACTTGGGACGTTTGGGTAAAGGAATTTGCTTTAAGAAATTCATCATGGTCTGTTGAATTCTAAAAATTTAGGAACTTGTATATTGAGTTTGATGTTGAGAAATGCATCAACCACAAAATTTAACAACAATGTCTTTTTATCATCTGTCTTTTAAGACTAAATTTTAAGGTTTTGAATCACTCTCATAGCATTTTCACTTCAATCCTTGTGGCTAACATGAGTTAAGGACTCAAACTAAATCAAGGGAAAGTAAACTAACAAACAGAAACAACTGACAGTTATTGCAATTCACAAATCATGCTTTTTTTCTTTTACCTTATTTATAGGAAATTAACAATGCACTTTATTAAATGTGATTTTACAAAATTCACATAATTGTATCTTAATAAATGTGGATGTAAATTTAATGCACGTTATACAACATTGTCATTTTAATTAAAGCACCTTTATTTCATTACAAAACCTTATGAGTTCATGACTTAACTTTAAGCTATTAGGTATTTTTCGCCATGAGACATATGTATGTTGAGATTTTGTAAGTGCCGCAAATTTGTGTTACTGCAACAAACTGAGGTTTGGTTTCTGTCAATCAAACAAGTGAGCAGCCCTTGGTGATTTAACGGAGGCTTTGAAAGATCTTTTGAATTGATAGGGTCTAGTTAGGCTTCAAAACCAAATTTTTCGGCTGTAAAAAAAACTTAGAAACATCCATGGACTTGTCTTGGAAGGTTTTATTGACGGAAGCCAAAACGCAGTTTGGTGTTCAGAAAATGTAAAGTGCGAGTTTGCTGAATTATGAAAATCACAGTAAATAAAGCAAGATGCTTATCGAAAATTTGGGTTAATTTAAAAATGCATGTAAACCTACACTGTAACTTTTGAAAAATTTGCATTAATTTAATGTAATGTAAATTTCCTTCGAGTTGTCAATGTACATTGTTAATTTCCTATAATGAGGTATTCTTTGATTTTAAAAGAAATCCAGCTGTAATATTAACAAAGTCTTTGTCTTCAAAGAGACTTCATTACTTGCTTTGGCTTCTTTGCACACTGTGGCACAATTCCAAGGCCCCATTTATCTTTAACAAAAGCTTTAACATTATGTTTTGAAGCTAGTTTATGCTAATTTACGATTAAAATGTAACCATGGTTTTCAACTAGTTCTTTTGGACAAAACATATACTCACAAAACTAAAGTTATGGCAAAATTGTAAGGGAGAATCTTTATTAACCGGTGATTAAACTGAAAGAGAAGTTCACACCAATACAGATATAGCTCAATCTTCGCCTGAACTCAGTACTTCTACGTCCATTCCATAAATTACACAACCAGCTATAAAACCACAAAGCATCTTCAGAGGGACGGTAAGGGGTGCGGTACGCAGGTTTAGTGGAAATAAGAAAACAAATTATTTCATTCTAAGGAAGTAGAGCATGATAACATAGATGGTCTATTTGAGATATTGCCTTGCCACATCTCCAAGTATCTTAATAAAAACACAGGAGCAGTATAGCGACTAGCACCCTCTCACTATAAGTTACCGAAGCAAGAGTGCACAAAGCAAATATAATTACCAACGATATATCAAAAATCACATGACATTTTGACGCCTTTAGAAACATAAAAAGAACCCCAAGGGTAACAGAAAGTTTATATGGGTCGCTTACCTGACAAAATTGCAAGGAATTTGTTTAACTTTTGTAACAAAATTCACAGCGATCCATTTTCATTTTCCGCACTTCTCCGCAATATCAGTCAGGCGTTCTATGCTTAATTTCCTGGGACTCGAAAGCACGTGACTGAAAATGACCAATGAGCTCCAATCTGCGTGGCTTACATGCGTCCTACGACCCTTGATCGTTCTTTCACAACCTTCAAGATTTTCGCCGGTCGAAATCTAGCTTGTCGCCGAGAAGTTGTTACTTTTGGTTGAATCCTGAACTTACGTTATTCAAAGTAAGTATTAGATTCACTGTACGATCTTTAGCACACTTCCTGATCGCTGTTTGTTCGGCGATGAGACAAACACTAAGTGGAAACTTTTAGTTTCCTTCCAGCTTCTGCCGATATTAGAATACAAGATGAGGCGAGCGGCGTCCCCCGCAAATTCTTTTGTGAATCTCTCATAGTTTGTGATCTGTTGTTTATCTCAAACATCTTTCGACCATAAGTGACATTTCATAGCTCTGGCAATGGAAAATCGTAAAATGTCTCCAGTTGATTTCTGTCTTCGACCGGCTAAAGCGTAAAACGTGAATGATCACGTGGTTTAAATATAAGACGAAACTTTGAAGTTCTCCCTCGTTGCAACGTGTCGCGGCAGTGTTCACTGAAATGTTCTTGATTCTTGTTGAATTAAGTTCTTGTCATTTTTCATTTAGCATGGTTAATTGTCGTTTGGAGTCTGCTGATTTTTTCCGTGGATATTCTTGGATTAATTAGAGCATTTTAATCGTTAATTCAACTTGGACGCTATTGAACGGGGTTTCCATATCGTTAATTACACTGTACGTCATACATAGAAATCAGTTGAGGCACACAAGTTGGTCTGCACTTGCCCCAGGGATTTAAAGGGTGTACTGCCACAGTAATCTTGGTTATAGGTTTGTTCAAATTGCAAGGAATTGCTGTTCCTATGTATGATTGGCCCATGAACACAGAGAGGTAGATCTAAAATTGTTTTTTGGATGGAAAAGCAACTAGTAAGGCAATTTTCTATAGACACAATGACAAAATATGAACCGAAATTTTTGAAGTTCCAATCCATTTCCCTCTCATGATCAATACCTGGGCTGTAGACAGCTGCAAATAGTTTCAGTGCAGTCAGGGTCAGATCCAAATTGCACAAAGGTGACTGTTTGTGATACTTGTATCACTGGCATTAAAGCAAGGATTAAGAGAGAGAGAAAGTGAAACATTTTTTGTGTACTTAAAATTTTATTTAAGTGACATTTTAAATGGTATTTTGTCAGTTGTAATGAGTTATTTCCTGGTGAAAACATGCTTATGTGGAGCTCTAGTCACAAAAATAAAAATTGGATATGCTGTGAGTGTTCATCAGAAAAAGGAATGCCCATACTGTTAGGAGGCAGTTTATGCAATTTGTGCATCATATTGCATCCTATGGAATCCTAATTGTTTACCCCTTTGTGAAATCATTGACATTGTGTAAGAACTATTTCTATAAATTTGTATAATTTATGAATTTAACTTGATCTCTCTCAGATGGCAAAGGTAGCTACAAGTGAGAAGAAGTTGCATTTTGTGGAAAATTTTGCCCTTAGTGGTGCAGCTGCTATCATCTCCAAAACTGCTGCTGCCCCAATTGAGCGAGTTAAGCTTCTTGTTCAGAATCAAGATGAGATGTTGAAGGCAGGACGTCTAGATCATCCATATAAGGGAGTTGTTGACTGTACAATGAGGACCTACAGATCAGAGGGCTTTTTGTCTTTCTGGAGAGGTGAGAAGGGGAAATTAATTTAGATGTGGTGTAAGTTGTTTATTTTCCATGGTGATGAGCTTAGCTTTTTTGAAGGTTACTTCTTTTTTAATAGCTAAATATGAAAATGGAGAAAATATGAAGTCAGCTCAGAAAAAAATAAATAGATGTGGACAATTTTGAGTTTACAGTTGCAGTCACAAACTTGTCCAAACAAAAGTTAAAAGAAGCAAGACTGATTTCTTTTGTTGTGTGTTTGTAGAGAAGTTAAAGGGATCAACCAAACAGTTGTCACTCTTGCATTTTGATACAGTGTTTTTACAACTTTTGAAAATAGAAGTTGCATTGAGTTAAGTAGGAGTTGCAAGGCCCCTCAGGCCTTGCCCCCTAGGGGGGTGTGGGGGCATGCTCCCCCAAGAAATTTGAAATTCTAGACTCTCGGAGATGCATTTTCCAGCATTTTGAGGTGCAAAATGGGATGTTCAGATACCTTTTTTTTTCTATTAAAATAACCCTAGCAATAAAACTGCATGTCTTTTGTTAAACAGGTACATCCTTTTTCCTTTTGGTTTTTGGCGCTGCTAGCTGCCACATCTCAGCTAGCCCACGCTGTCGCTTCACCGCCATTTTGCTCGTGTTAAAATACAGAATGTCTTGTCTTAAATAGAGTACTTACTGTTGGAAACCGCTGGCTTGCAGTCAGATTGCAATCAGACGATTCAAGCGATGTTGTGGCGAAATTCTCAACAAAATTTTCAAGTTTATTCACTCAAAAACGTTTGTGGACACTTGGCTCTTTTAGGAAAACTTTATTTACTTCAGAATTTATTTACCCAAGGAAAAGTAGGCGTCGCAAATGGAAAAGTTGGCGTTGGATGCGATGGCCGACGGCTCATTTTGAAAACACTGTGATGGCTGATATTTGGAGCTGAAATCTTTGAGATAAAAAGACAAATAATAGTAAATCTAACTGATAGAAATCTGTATGTCAATCTGGAGCTTTTTTTAACACATCTGTTATTGTGTGGTTTCAGACATAAAATATCCATTTAAACTTTTGCTTTTTCCACCCCCCTCCCCCTCGGAATTTCCATTGACCTTCCATGGGGTAGTCATGGACATTTTCTGGAACTGATCATTACAACACCAAAACATCAATGTCCACTAAGCAGTTTTACAAGGTCCTTCAATTTGGAAAAGAACAGGCTATTTAGCAGCAACCCCACCGTCAAGATGCTTTTTGGTTTCTGATCGTTGAAAGAGTTTTGGTGAATTTTTTCTCTTCTCAAGTGCTGATTGGGAGGTTGAGTGGAAATGTAATGGAATGTCACCAAACTTAGCGTATTTTTTTGGTTATAAGATGCACCCTGAATTTTTTAACTTGTTTCTTTCAAGTTGACAAACTGAAAATTTCGCCTAAATACCCGGTTATAAGACGCAACCTCGACTTTGGGCGTTTTTGCTATCTTCACTTTCAAAACAATTATAGCATTTTCAAAATTCCTAATTACAGTCATGTCACCTTTTTGTAACAAAAGGCAAAAAAGTTGCACAGCACAAACAAACCGAAAAAAAATCACACCTATAAAAGAGATATAGATGAATACAGTCTGCCTTCTTAGCAAACAGTGTTACTTTCTAAAGCTATGAATACTAATTGATCCAGTTTAAGCTTTATAAGCGTGTCTCCACTGGTTGAACTCTCAGTTCTTTATTCAAAATTTGTCTCTGATTATTGTGTTTCAGGTAACCTTGCAAACTGCATCCGTTACTTTCCAACACAAGCCTTGAACTTTGCTTTCAAGGATCAGATAAAGGCAGTTTTCAAACCCAAGAAAACTGACAGCTATTCTATCAAGTTTAGCAAAAACATTGCATCTGGTGGTGCAGCTGGAGCCATGTCTCTGCTGTTTGTGTACTCTCTGGACTACTGCCGAACAAGGTTGGCCAATGATGCCAAGGCAGGCTCTAAAGGTGGTGAGAGGCAATTCAATGGTATCGTTGATGTCTACCGCAAGACCATCAAGTCAGATGGTATCCAAGGTCTTTACAGAGGTTTTGTCATCTCTTGTGTGGGTATCATTGTGTACCGAGGCTTCTACTTTGGTCTTTATGATACCCTCAAGCCTATGCTGTTAGGTGAGGATGCTGGCCTCATCATGTCATTCGTCCTGGGCTACGGTGTGACCGTCTCTGCTGGTTTGGCCTCCTACCCAATTGACACCATCCGTCGGCGTATGATGATGACATCTGGAGAAGCTGTTAAGTACAAGGGCTCCATTGATTGTACTTTACAGATCGTTAAGAATGAAGGCTTCATGTCACTGATGAAGGGAGCTGGAGCCAACATCCTCCGTGGTATGGCTGGTGCTGGTGTGTTGGCTGGATTTGACAAGTTCAAGGAGCTGTATGTTAGCTTCCGATTCAAGGATGATTAAATT
>OX419341.1:28709399-28784399 GCA_948470475.1 Galaxea fascicularis | reverse complement strand
CACAGCTCACCAGCTGAGACACTCAGTTGCGCTGGAACAAAGTACTTACAGCTGTTGGCATGACGGGATTCTGTGTTCGATTCCTGTTGTGGGTGAAACCTTGCTACAAACCCATACATTTCCATCATGTCCAGAATATCTTGCTGTAACGACTTGCTTTCATTGCAATGCAGGTTCTTTTCAAACACTTTGTTGATCAGCTGCATGTCCAAAACACCTGTGGATTCAAGCTCCTCCCAAAGCTTGCGGTCAACAGGATCCTGAAGAACAAAAATGAAAATAATAGCGAACAGCTTCCTGGATTACTGGCCGCTTCTCCTCGTTTTCCATAATTGATCAGACTACTTTTTATTAACCTCCTCCATGTCTGTTCAGTTAGCAACAAGGTTTAACTTTTAAGCCTAAGTATCAATATGTAGACTCTCCTAACTAGTGAACCTATATTTTGCACAATAATCCGTGTGAGAAGACGCGGTTTGAACATGAAAATAATTTTTCCTTTAGTGGCCATTTCATTTATTGAGTCCTATGAACTGGATGTTTGATCAAGTTGTAATAATGTAAGAAGAAATCACATACAGATCACTTTTGGGGTTTATAGAGTTGGCGTTAGAGGTTCACCACTCCCCAGGGATTATTAAGGAGTTAGTGTGTTAACAACATTTTCCCCCTAAACATTTACCATTCAGTTTCTATAAAGATTTTTCTTTAACTTAATCTTGCAATCGGCATCAACAACATCTAAAAAGGGCGACATAACACCTTCCAATGACTTTTTATCGTAAGTTAATGATAATAATCTTTCGAACAACCTGGCGCAGAAGTATTAAAGCTACTATTAGAAAGGCTGGGGTCCCCTTTCAACAAACCTGTTCTGGATATGGACAGATGGTGATGAGCTTCTTGAAGAGATTTATCAACCACTGGGTGTCAATGACAACTGTATCTTGGAATCGTACAGTGACACCAAGGTCGTGATAATAATTCAACATGGCATCAAGCTGTTTTTCATTTTCAATAAAGCACTGTTGCCTTGCTAACTTACGGATTTCGTCCAACGTCAAGTAAAACTTTCCAGCTGACAAATCCTTCACTGCTTTTTCAAAGTTAAACCACTTTACTGGCAGGTCAGCAGATGAGCTCAACCCAGAGGACAAGATCTCTTGTACTCTTGCTTTGATATTTTTTACTCCAGGTGAGTCAGACGACATTGTGTTGTCCACATAGTAAAAATCTGGCAACACATGTTCTTGGTAAGTTTTGCCTTTCAAGCTTGATATGATTTCAGACTCAACCTCTTTCACTTTTTCTAAGGACACCCTGTCCTTGTGTGTCCCTACTAATAAAACAGGAGGGGGAAGACAACGCAGATTTGACTTGCAAGCTTCCACAAAGCTTTCCTTCACTGGAGGTTGGCGAATACTATGAATGGACACTAACCAAGACAACAGCATATCCAGGTTTGTCTCATCCGAAATGTTCTTCAACAGCTTTGGCTTGGTGTGTTCCCCTTGCTGAAATGATGGCTCAGCTGGGTCATGTAGGTTTCTGCTCAAGTTGTGAACTAGCAGATACACAGCTCTGTGTGAGAAGAATAAGGGATGAGTGGCATAATAAAGGTGCTGTCCAGCGAAGTCCCAGATGTCAAGAAGTGTTTCCCTGGCACTGTTCCCATCATTTGGTGTATCGAGGTTTCTCAGGCACTCTGTCACAAGCGGAGTAAGCTCCTTTGGCATCGCAATGTTGGGTTTCTGCATGACACGTTCCTGAAAGCCATCAGCTGAATCTTGTGGGACAGGTATGGAGTCTTGTCTTGAGGTGTGCTGTGGTAGCACATTTTGAGAGAGAGCACGGGAAGTTCCATCACGCTATAAAGTAAGAAAGTTAAATGTTAAGGTGGGTACAGTACAATTCTAGTAGTACGTGGGTACTTCACCTATTTGTCATCACTTGGTAAACATCTTTAACAGTTTTGTTTACATAATTATACTAGAGGAGAATCCATCTGAGTGTTGTCCTTCCACAATGGCTTGAGCATGAAGAGACTAAAATAGCTGAATGCAAACAAAAAAAATAGGTCCGCAATGCGTACATGTGTGGCTTACGAGTGCCGACTCGTAATATGTAATAGAAGTTAAACTGAAGGCAAAAATATGAGCTGGAAGTAGGTGATAATAAGTGTATTTCGATCAAATTTACCTTAACTTAATTCTGGACTTTGGAAGAAGTAACTGTGTGGATATCGCTTAGAGGGGAAGTATGGAGTTAGAATAACTCTTCCGAGATGAATACTTTTCAATATGATGGTCGATGAAAAAAAAACATTCAGAATTGAAATCTCTATTTATTATATGGCTGTCTCAAAAGGACTGGGTACTACCAAATTGACAAATTTGATTGGCTGAAATCGATATTGAAAGCGGTCTAGATTTGCGCATCTAGGGCGGCTTCTAGATTGATTACATTTTGCGGTGAAAAAGTTTCAAACTGTCAACTAAAACGCAAAAATGTTGATTATTTTCTTCTAACAACATTTATTTATGCAAGTGCCAAAAGCCTGATGAGAAAAAAGTAAAGAGGATGAGCAAATTTCATCAGAATTAAGTTTGGCTGATTGCCGCTCGCAAGCAAAATGTCAGCTAGTGCAACCCAGTTACATTAAACAAACTATAAGATTTTCTTGTTTGTCATATAATAAACATCTTATTAACTGAGGTTAGTCGGTCTGTATGGGAGAATCTTCACCTCAGTCGTGTGTTAACGGACCTCACGCACCACTAAACATTGCCTTTAGTGATAACTGTACAAATGGTTAGCAGCAATACTGTTTGCCTGAAAAGTAAGTGACAGGGTTTGTACAGTCTTTCAGGCCAAATTTTCAAGGACTTTCCAGGACCGTGTTTTGAAATTTCAAGGGCTTTTCTTTTGTTTTGGGCATAAACACGGATGAAAGGACACTGTAGATGCCGTACCGTAAGTTATTTCAGGAAGAGGATATAAATTTTGTGTCGTTGTTTTAAGCGAGAGCATACTAGTATGAAATTATGAGTTAACAACCACAAGAAATACAGTCGTAAATATTTTAATGATTGGTTTAGAGTTCAATCGCTTATAAAATAACAAGACAAAAGTTGAAACAGCACTAGTTATTGAAATTGTTTTTCAGTGTTCTGTGTTTCTGAACAAACTAGCGATTGGTTTAGAGTTTAATGTCTGACACAACATACGAGTGAAAATAATAACACAAGTTTCTAAAATGTAAACAATTAGTTTAGAGTTCGGTAACATATAATAACAAGACAACAGTTGAAACAATACGAATATTCCAAAATTATTGTTTAGTGTTGTGTGTTCCTGAACAAACTAATAATAAGTTCAGACTTCATCCGCTGACACAACACACGAGTTGAAGAAAAAAACAAAACGTCACATCACTCCACATTTTGTGTTGTTCAACAACTTGTTTCAATACTCAGGCAAGTAAAATACATTTAAATAGAACATCATAAACATTAAACTCAAAAAATGATCCTTACAACGTGATAAGGTATCCTTTGTTTTCACGAAATTGTCATGAGAGCCAATCCTTGACAGGTATTGTTCAATCGAGATTCCCATACTTACTTTTGTCGTTTTGAAATATCCCTCCGTGAATATATCGACAGTGAAAGGAGAATGTAACCACATTACAGCTTATTTCACTTTATGGCACCTTTAGGTAGCTTCAGACACTTTCAGAACACCTTCAAACATTTTGAAACACTTTCAGACACTCAGTGGTGCAACCCGCACGATAGATCAAGCCGATATGTAGTTGTTGGCTTGCGAGAGTGCAATGACTCCTTTCAGCAGTGTAGTACAACCCGTGCCGAAGATTCAAGCACTTAAAGTGTATATGACACCAAATTTTTCATAACCTAGTTCGAAAGAGCTTTCAAAATGATGAAGAACGGCGTTTATTTTATTGTGATAGCACTCTTGGTTGCCGAGTTATTCAAGTTTTTGATTTATGCAAATTAGGCAACTTGTGACGTCATAAGGTTGACACAAAATGAAGTAAAATCACAAAATATGGAATATCTCTGCAAATACTAAGTCTACAGGGTTAAAATCTTGCAGGGTTGATGT
Organism: Galaxea fascicularis; assembly: GCA_948470475.1. Taxonomy (NCBI): domain Eukaryota; kingdom Metazoa; phylum Cnidaria; class Anthozoa; order Scleractinia; family Euphylliidae; genus Galaxea; species Galaxea fascicularis. The sequence goes on along the minus strand of OX419341.1, from coordinate 28,780,271 downwards.
GCTGCCAGAACTGCACATTGTGATAGTGGTTGTGAGGTCACCATGGCAACTTACTCGTTACCAGACCTCTACATTCCAAAAATGAAAAATGCCTTATTTGTTGCTCCAGAGTCTAACAGACTTTCTTATACTTGTGCTGTGTTAAGTCCATATTCACTCACACCCACTGACTGAACATACAGAGCAAACAGCTCTTCTTGAGGAGAGAAACTCTGATTTTATCCTTTGGATGGAGAGGGCCTGGAGCCCATTGTGTTGCCATGGAAATGTCAAAGTGGAGCTTATCCTGGAACTTTGTGATGAGTATAACAACTGTGAAAAGTTTCAGTTCTATACAGCAAAAGTCTTCAGAGATATTCCATTTTTTGTGATTTTACTTTATTTTGTGTCAACCTTATGACGTCACAAGTTGCCTAATTTGCATAAACCAAAATCTTGAATAACTCGGCAACCAAGAGTGCTATGACAATAAAATAAACGCCGTTCTTCATCATTTTGAAAGCTCTTTCGAACTAGGTTATGAAAAATTTGGTGTCATATACACTTTAAATGTTTAAGACCGTAAAAGCTCTTGCAAAACCTGCTCTTTTAACACAAGCTGAGTCTGTATCTGTTAGCTTGTGCGAAGAAAACTAACTTGTGATACGATCACCTGGACAAAATTACTCGAAAGCACGCTTTCAACCAAGATGGCTGACTAAACAGTAGACACTACACCACGTGACAGGCGCTCGACTCTCGTGGACAAACAAATAAATAAATCTGGTCTCAGCATAATGTGGCTATACACTTCGTGTAAGCCACACAAAAATGCTGCATCAAAAAAACAAAAAACAGGCAAAACAGTCTGTACTCTGAAGAAGTGGACATAATAATTATATAAGGCCAAAAATTATACAGCCTATCAGTATGTAGCCTCAAGTTCTTGACCTTCATGAAATGAGCTGGTGTCACAAATCAAGTCCTATGTAATATGTGCATTCCTTCATTTATTTTTAATCAAAATAAACATTTTGCCTTCAACTGAATAAAACAGGTTTTGGCAGCCACAGCTATGCAGATCAAGTAAGTTCTGTCTTTTTATTTCCATTTCTGGGGTTTGTTACTATTGTATCTTTCTTTAGCTTCGTAAGTATTCTTGTTTGCTTTGCACATTGCTTTTGTTGTAGTAAATCTAATTAATTCTCCAAGCAGCACCATTCAGAGGGTGAGGTGTACTGTTTACACATCATCAACACGCAGGATTGCTACAAACTAGCAAGGAAAAAATTCCCTGACTTTTCACTGTCCACAAACCAATTCTCACTGCAGACTGCCCAAGACGAATCTATGGAAGATGAAGCCAGCAATGAAGAAATTCCCTGACTTTTAACTGACTTTCACATAGAATTTGGAATTTCCCTGACCTTGAAAAAAAAATTGTTTCCTAACCGTGCCAACCCTGAATACAGGTCTACAGGTGTAGCACTCAAAGGCCTTGTTAGTAGAGGACAAGTGAAACTATCAAAAGAGAAAACATGAGGGACTATACTGTCATCATCAGCTAAAAAACTCTGATGTTGTTGAAAGACGTTGTCAAACAGTCTTATTGTATTCAGTTGCTTAATGACAACATACTTGTGTTGGTTCACTGGCCACTCTCTCCTCCACCATCTTTTTCTCTTCTCCTGGGAAAACTTGCTTTTCTTCAGTTTTATTCTTCTTCGACATGTGCTCAGCCACCAGTCTGGCAACCCTGCGATCCTCTGGTCTAGCATGTTCCTTGTCACCAACATTAACAGACTTCCACTCCACCACTTGCTCAGCAGTGACCTCAAATTGCAATTGATTCACCTCCACCACTTCCGTGCTGGGTTCATTTGGGTTGAAGCGAAGACCAATCAATGACTTCTTTAGACTTGTTTTGCCCGCTCGGTCCTGGCCAATAATCAACAGTCGAGCCCGGCATAATTCCACCTTTCCTTCTAAGAGAGCATTTCTGTAAGCCAATTCAGCTTCAATTCCACGTGCTCTGATTTCAAGAGGAACTGCAAGAGCAGTGTGTAATATAAAACCAGACTTTACAAAGAATGGCAGCAGCATATTGCAGTGCATTACTGAGGAGGTGATCTGCTTTTTTTTTTCTGCCCCTTCCCCTCCCTTCCTATGTCTTCCACTGTTAATGCAGTGTGACAGGTGACTGGATGACTAAGCATGGGAGCTCATGGCTGGGTTCATCTTACTGTCCAGGAGTCAGTTGGTCACAGTGGAGGTTTCTGGACTACCCAAGCATGCATCCTCCACTCAGCTCAATGCAGTTGTTAACTGAACCACTTGGTGTCTTTGTGAGATCACAAACTTTTACTGACAGGCCTTTACTACTTTATCGAAAAGTAACTTCTAATTTTACTGCATATTACGTCACCACAATAGAAACAAGTGGAACAAATTATAGCCAATATGAAAACATTCCAAACTGACAGTAGAATAGATGCTGACTCTGCACCTTTGTGAAGTGCACTGACATACCTTGATCATTATCATCATCAATTTTAATCGCTTTTGTGCTTTCAAAAAATCCAGGGCTTTCAAAACGTCCAGTGTTTCTATTCTCTTTTTGTCCCAACCACATGCCATGATACCTGGCAAGAGGACAAAGCACCGTAAGAGAACAACAAATAATCAGAGAGGTGAAAATGGAATACTGAACATTTGTGTACCTTGATGCATCTTGGGATATCACCCAGACCCTCTCTCCTTTTACAAAAGAAAGCTCACAAGGTTTAACAGATGAATGGCTTGTTGTGAAACAATATGTTGCTGGTTTTTCCTGGATAATATATGATAAAACAAGATGAGATAAAATGTAGCAACATACAATTACAGGTGAAAACCATGGTACACAGAGCTGGAAATAACTGTCGGTCATCGGACAATGTCTGACTAAAATCAGCACATGTCCAACAAAATCAGAACTTTGGTTGGTTATTATTATTATTATTATTTGGTTGGACATTATGCCTGGACAATTTTTAAAAAGCAAAACTAATAATTTCAAAAACCGTCTGACCACATAAATTTCTGTTTTGTCTGACCAAAATAGAGACATAGAGAGAGTTGGACATACCGGTATGTCCTTTCAAGAAAGGTATTTGCAGCCATGATGGTAGACAAGACAAGACAAGAAAAGACGAGGCGAGCGAAGAAGATGTGATGGTATGCCATGTAATCTTCAAAACAACGATAATTCTAAACATCTCAGTCCATAACTTGTCAGTAAATCTAAATATCATAAAAAAGTGTTTGTCCTTGTGGTTAATAGATTGTTTCACAACTGGGTCACATAGATGTCGATTATGATGTTTCAACCACTATACTGCCGGTCTTCATCAGTTGATGGTGTTGACTGGCTGTGTATCAGTATAAAAATCACTGTGGTTGGTGGTGGGTGGTGTTTTATTAAATCTCGCTTGGGCTCTTGCTGATTGGGGGATTTTGATCCTTGTCCTTCAGACTAGAAATAATTGTTCTCTCTGAGGTCTCCCATGGTACTGATCTACTGTCATGTTGTTTGAGCTTTTACAATAGCACAAATCCCCTACAAGTCATATCACAAAATCACACAAGAAAGTCTATTAGCAGATGTCATCCTAAAGGCAGTACTTTCTCTTTGAGTGTTGGTTCAGCAAGGGTTTGAACCAGTGACCTCCTGCATGGTAGTCCAGTCTTCTAACAACTGAGCAAACAAGCCAGATAGAAATCACCTGTCTGACAAAACAAGTTGCCTTTTGCTGCATGAATTTGAATTCGTTAAAACAATAATTATTATTCCTTACCTCAGCAAGGATTTGCACTATTTCTTCAAATGATGGTCTGTTTCCAACATCTTCAGCTATGCACCTGTCCATGAGAGAGGTAATGCGCCTGGGACAAACCAGAGGCATCTTCTTGTCACCCTAAATCAAATTCATATTTCTTTAATAACTTTCATTTGAACTTATTTGGTAAACTTTTGAAAAGTCCACAGAATCGTCAAAATTGTTCATTTCAATGATATTCCTCAACAAATGATGGGCTCAAAGAACAACAGTTGGTTCTGGTTGTTTCATTAAAACTGCCAGTAAACTCCTTGGTTAAACTAGAGTTAGGTGTTTCAAATGGAATGTGATCACCCATAAAAATCAAGCTGAGACAAATCCTAAGCTTTGCAGATAGAAATGGGATGGAAAGGATTGGAAATCTACCTGCACCATAATTATACTGTACATCCCAGTTATTTTGCATCATGAGGGAGGCCAGAGTAGAAAAGTCTGAATAATTTCATCCAAACAAGTAATTCCAGGTTTCCCAATATTATTATTTCTTTTAGCGCCAACTGGTTGGCTTAGTTGGCAGAGTGCTTGACTACAGTGCGGGAGGTTATGGGTTCAAGCCCTGGGCAGACCAACACTCAGGGTCTTTAAATAACTGAGAAGAAAGTGCTTCCTTTGCAATGACACGTAATAAACCCTGGCTATGACCACCCCTAGTGCTGACCTGTTCTATTCTATCTGTTCTCTTAGTGGCCTAAGAGGAATCCTAGGAAGCATGGCTCAGAAATTTCTTCAGAGAGTATAAAGAATGCCAAAAGAAAGCAAAACAGAACCCTGAATGTTGTCAAGTTCTTGACCTTACCATTTTCTGTCAAATTCCCCCATTCATTTTACAACAATAGAGCTTCTTTTGAGAAAGCTACTGTCATAGTCATTCTTGTGTAGTTTGGGGGATGTTTTGTAATCACAAATACTGTAAACTGATTTGATGTGAATTCATTCCTTATATGGAAAACGTAGCTTGTTTACAAAATGGCAGCAAGAAACCAAGCAAGACCAAACCCACAAGCCTGAAAAACCTATCCCTAATGCAATCAGAGAGTAAATTCTTGACTAGTGCAATTGTGGATTTTACAAAACACAGATTTCTCATGATTTGCAAAGCTCAATGTCCTCAGAAAGATGGTTAGCCGTTTTGAAAGGTAAGGAATTTTGACTGCCTTCACCCATGGTGAGTGTGAGCCAAGATATGATGTGTTATAGTGCAAACAAACAGCCTATGGTTGGGAGATAAAAAATAAGCCTTTCCTTGAAGGAATTTGTCATGAGTTTATTTTACCACCTGTTTCAGAAACCGAATTTTGATTTGAACATTGATTTGCTCAATTTTAAAATGAAAGCATTCTCTAATGACCAATGCATTCAATTTTCAGATACTTGATTCATTACTGGAATCTAAAGTGGTATGCTTGACCTTGGTTTGACTGTAAATTACCTTAAAAAGAAAATCTCAAATAGTCCAGTGGTAAAACATGCCCCACTGTTTGGAGCCAGAAAAGCAAGACACAGAAACATAGTTACTCACTGGAAATAGTTCCAAGAGCTCTCTTGAAAGGTGAGAATCCAGGTATCTGAACATTGAAGTAACCACCTGAGAAAACATGGCAACCACTCCCTTGCCTGACAGGTCATCCAGACGACGGCTTTGATGTCCTGTCACATGGATGGCTGACAACAATAAGTCCCTTTGATGTCCTGGTCTAAAGAAAATTTTACCAATTTCAGCAGAGCTCATTTACAAGCTAAGGGCACAGCCACATACTTGGTAGTTGAATATACCACAACTGCATCCAACCAAATCAATTTTGAAAGTAAAGATCATGCATCCCGGTCACACATATGGAATTGCACACTTCTTCAAGTGAAAGTATTGTAAGCTCTCCCAACCAGTTAAATGTACATGTACATAGTTGGCTGTCCACTCAACCCACAGCCCGGGAGCAAATCACACCATGCAGTCAGTAGTTATACACCTTTAACCTTGGTCAACATCCCACAGTGATATATACCTCTTACTAATCCAGTTCAGGGTCTGTGCTGTGGGTTACAGACCAAGTTTTTACTGTTTATTCATGGCCCAAGCGTAAGTGTGAGGACCATATATCAATGGGAAAAAAACTAGGATTCATAACTTACAGTACTGACCCAGAATCTCTGAAGTTAACCGGGCGTGCAGGAAAGGAAACTAGTTGATGTCAAGGGGCCTTTTTCAAATTTAGTGGGCCGTATAAAATTGACCAATCACAGGGCACACACTACAATGTAACCAAGAGATAATAAAACACTCTTGACAGCAGTCTCTTACCAACCCTCCTCAAAGTATCTGTAGGTCTTAAAAGTGAAAGGATAAAAGGCCAATGCAAAGCTCTCCTTTGGCCATTCATGTGATTATAAATCCATATATCATAACTAAGTGGAGTATAATCGCCTGGGTGAGTGTAGTCCTGAGAAGGACTGTTTGAGGTGAAATTGACTAATGTTTCCACAACCTGAGAGGAAGTCATCATCAGAATCAAGTGATTTGTGTTAAATCAATAGGTGGTATAAATGACAACTAGGCTTAACTGACAGTTGACCAATAACATCACGACTTTGTTGACCTATCATATCAATGACCAGAGTATTTATACTGGTCACCTACTCATTTACACAAGTCACTTGACTCTGATGATGACTTCTGCTCAGGTTGTCGAAACATCACTCAATGTCACCTCAAACAGTCCTTCTCAGTACTACACTCACCCGGACGATCATACTTCACTTAATTATGATGCAACTCCTTGGTTCAAACCATTTACAAAGATCCACATATCTGGATACATCATGGATTGTCATGCAAGTATTATACAATAGTTTAAAAGTATAAAAAAAATGTTTTACAGTGTATTTTCAGTAATTCTTCTGACTTACTCCCTTGCTCTATCAGTTTCTTCCTTAAGATAGCAACACATGAAACCACCCAGGCTGATCTACAAATCAGACAACAAAAACTGTTTTCCAAGCAATATAAACACATGCACAATGCCAGAACTATTCACAGGCAAGTATGTGACATGTCACATGGTTTACTGACAGCTTCATGAAAACAAACCTTTTTATGAGAAGAAATGTATATAAATGGCTCAACAACTGACGTGTGTACAAGGCTTCTTGTCTCTAAGTATTCCAGTGCAGAGGATAGCTGTGATGCAAAAAGCCAGGCATGGAACAATGATGGAACCGCAAACTCTTCTAGGTTTCCTACACTGAATCTTTCAACCACCTGAAGGAGAACAGAAGTAGCAGACTGATTGGAACCATAAGCATTCCTGTCAAGGTGCAATATCCTCAGGGTTGTTGAAAAGATTTTATTAACCCATTGACTACTGTGCTGGCCAAAACTGGCCGCACAAGACTCCCATGCTTCAAAACATTGCAGCTTTCTCGATCGCACAAATATTGTCTTAACTGTCAGTTGTGAGCAAGAAATGGAATGTCCTTTAAATTTGGATATCCAATAAACGCAAAAAAACATAGCCATTTTTACCAAAATAATATGGCCTTTTGAGTTTGGACAATAACGGAAATGATCGTTTTTAACGTCAAAGAGAAACGACCAAAATGCCCCTTTTTGCCTTTACATTTTTTAAAGAATTCATTGTTGAAAAACCAAACTTCAACCATCATAACAAAATTCAGTCCTTGTTCTAGCTTAGAAATGACTTTTTTTGTTCATATTCCTCTCCCAAGCGTAGATACAGCCTTTTGTTCCAGTGCTTTCGGGCCTTCCCGCCACTTTCAATATCTCAACTGCATTGCATGCTGGGAAATAATGAGAATTTTTGATTCCTTCCCCTGATTCTTTCACATATAAAAACAGCTGGTAGTCAATGGGTTAATAAGTAGACGGAGAATCTAGGAAAGTAGATGGCACTTAGGAGGTAACAACACTGAATTTTCCCCAACAGTGTGGAGCTAAATTGGAATTTCCTGAGGGAAAGGGGCATTCAGACCAAAAAACCTTCCACAGGGGAGGGGGAGGGCATGGATATCTTCTGGAACCACACATTGTTTCAAGTACCACTATGTACCATGCTTCTTCTGGACTTGTTTTGGGAAATTTATTTCATAATTACAAAAACTACTTCGGGGATCAATCAACCATCTGAGTATTTTCACTGTTTTGATGACCACTCAAAACAAATTTGTTGACATTATAAAGCCCTAGACAAAGGAAAATAATCCCTTAGCAAAATGGTTTTGAGAAAAAAGCATTACCACTACCAACAATAAAACTCTTCTAAAACCTCAGGGCTAGCCAGAAATAAAACAATTCCCTGACTTTTCTCATCAACCGTGTCTCCCTCACTGGGTGCAAATGTCCCCAATAGTTCCTTACAGTAACCCTAAGCAAACATCTCCACCCACCAGGCCAACAGAATGTGCATATGGACCAAGTACCACAGCTCCATAAAATTTCATGATATACTCATGATGAAGGCCAGTCATTATCTTGGCTTCTCTGATGAACAAGTCTTGTTGACTTGGGCCCAAGTCATACCGCAAAACAACATCGATCTACAGAAACATCATCAGTGAGAAAATCGCAGAAAATAATAAGTACAATGTGTTGAGTTCCAAACCATATCAATAATAATCATAACAACGTTAAGTTCCAAACCATAGAAAATGCGGTCCATTGCTAATTATGCATATGCTTGCTATGACATTACCCACTTCAGTAGGGGACATAGCATGTCATGCACACATCTCATTGAATGGGACCATTATAAAGTTCAGAGCCACATGTTCCACTCAGCTTCACACTCACAATAATCTGAGCATTTGCTTGGTGTGTTAAGTTTACTTGCAGGCAGTCAAAGTCACCTGCAGCATCAAAGTGTCATCAAAGTGTGTTTTTCGTGGAAACATGCGTTACGTTTAAGAGCACTTTCAACACAAAATTTCATGCGCAATTTCTCGTTGTGCTCTGAAAAGCACAGCCTCAAAGGTTCAAAGAAAAAGGCTTTGTTTAGCTAATCATAGTAAGAATATTGAGTGTCAAGATGAAAAACTATTGCAATCCTGAAAAGGATAACATACCAGTTACATCTAAGCATGCAGAGACCTATGACAACAAGATTAATTACATTATTTTAATTTATATACTATTTTACTATTTATAAGTTAACCTTGTCATTTTGCTGTTGAGTCCACTGGGCTCTAAACACATCTCCAGAATAGGGACGGTTAAGAGCAATTTTTCTTTGCAATGTCAGATGATCCCTTGGTATAATCCTTACTCCTGCAGCATTCAGTTGTTCCTCATAGTCATTTTTGGGAATATCCTGAAAAATGATAATCTTGTTTAAGTCTTACCTTGACCACAAACCTTTTGATGGCAAAAAACACCAACAGCCCTTGCTTTGTGTTTTTTTCTTTATGACCTCAACCCAGTCCTCAAAATTTGTCAAATGAGGCATTATTTATTCTTCGCCAATAACTCCATCCATGGTGTACGAGAAATCAGTTCTTTCAAAGAATTTGCCAGCTGTTTATGAATTAATCTTGTGCACAGATTTATTCATTAACAGCTAGCAAATGGTGAACTCTGGAGGCTATTCTCCACATCAGCACTGACTACCCTCTCTATTCCATCTCCCACTTCCTCCTATTGTACATGTGACATACACATACAGTGGAACCCTACTAATATGACCACTGTCAAGCCATGAAAATTTGGTCACATTAACTGCATGGTCAGATTAACAGGGCTTTAGAAAATTAGTGGGCTGATGCAGTTCAGGCCACAAAAAAAGTGGTTATAATAACAAGGTGGTTGTATTAATGGGGTGGTGTTATGGTGGGATTCCACTGAAGTCAGATGCTTTTTCTTAGGCAGTTGACTATCACTTAAACATGCAAGAAAAATGTATTGGAGAAGAAATCCAAAGTACAGCCTTAAACTGGCGCATAAAAAGGACATTTAAAGCATTTGTTTGATAGCCTGTTACTCTATTATAAGCAGATGGATTGCCATTCAGTACTGAACAAATTACTTACAAGAAGAAGTGGCAAGTCCTCAAATTTCACTGTCTTGGAATCTTCAATCATTGTTTGCATTGTTGATAAATCACCATCAAAGCCTTGAACATTCTTACTCAATTCCGCTGAGTTTGCCTTGATCTGACTCTCCAGATCTTCAATACTTGTGATGTTGCCGGCATAACATAAAGGGTTGAACAGTCGAAGCAGCTTCCATTTTGACATCAAAAGATATAGCTTGTCATAGTTATTGAGCTGTAGTGGCTACAGATGAAGAAAAAAATACAATTTCTTTAATATGTACTACACCGTGGCAGATCCAGACTTAGAAATAAGGAGAGAGGGCCTGCTTTCAAAAATTTTTGGCCATTTAATGGTTTTTGGCATCTTGGCCCTGTGAGTCTAGTCGTTTGTCCAAAACCAAGGGAATGACCCTGGTGCCCTGGGCCACCCCCTGGATCCATCACTGCTACATGGTTTTCATTGGTATTCTACATAAATTATAAGATAAGTGAAGTTATTTGTACAGTAAGCTGTACCTTTTGCCATCAAAATCTCCAGGAAACAGTTTCACTGGGCATCATTTGATCACAAAATAGCTAATGAGTACATGTATAATAACATGGGAAAAGTTCAACCTACTTACTAGTGTAATATTGTAAATAAGCCCCTTTACACCAAGTGTACGTCAGCAGGAAACAACTACTATGTACGTTAAGGTAAAAATCAAAGAAACCGTTGGGAAAAGTATTTGAAAAGCCTCAGAAATGAGTACTAAGCAGTTTGTCATGAAAAACATTGATTTGCATTCCCATGGGTGAGACTCATAATACAGACTGGAAAATAATCATCTTTATTATATAGATACTGATGAAATACCAGGATTTCTCCTTTTACTAAAAAATCATATCTTCACCACGTGCAGTGAAGATACTACTTTTATCTTTCAAGTGTGAGGATATTGCTGTGGCCATGGTTACCAACATAATTACCCAATTAGAATAGAGAATTTTTCTCTTTGTTAGAATTTTGATTTTTTCGAACAGAAAATATAAGTATTATTTTCTTTACTTCTCCTTTATAACTTTATATCCGAGTTTCATAACATTTCTGTGACAGGCATTTTACAATAGATTACTGGTCAGTTTTTGCAGTTTTGAACATGAATAAAAAAAAAGTTGTCTTTTATGTGGAAATTTCATCAGTATCTATATAATAAACGGAACATTACATGGCCGCTTGGGGATACGAATTTTATCTCCTTGTGCTGAAAGTATCTCTCACTCATTCGCTGCACTCACTTGTGAGAGATATTTTCAGCACTCGAAGATACAATTTTTATCCCCGCGCGGCCATGTAATATCCTCTATTTACTTCTCATGACCACTCTTCTACAAAGTGTTGATATGACAAAGAGAAATATGATGCTGATCAGAATTAAGTCAGTTAAGCCAGTAATGGATGCTGATTAACAGAAGATAAATACAAACATAGTTTGCTTGAAGAATTCTGCTGTGATTTGATTTCAAAAATTATCCAATAACCCTAACAGGTGACCTTCTTGCTTAAATATTCCAGTGGCAAAAACTGGATGACGGACATCAAATCAGAAGTCGGTTTTCCACCGATGACTGTCACCTGACTTAACACTAAAGTGACGTGTTTTGTCCCATGTACAGAGAAATATCAATATGATCATACAATCTATACAATCTCATTAGCAAATAAGAGAACAGGCGTGTTTCTTAGGTAAACAGCCTTACCACCACCTTGGTTAAAATAAACGAACAGTCCACAAAACAATGACAAAATAATAGGCCCTTCGCAGTTAGAGATCACACGGTACAAAAAACACCTTGCTGGAGAGAAAAACAACGAAAATTTAAATTAAAATCTTGTTTTGGATGTCAGAGGTGCCACTTTGCTCTCCAGCAAGGTGTTTTTTGTACCATGTGATCACTTATTGCAAAGGGCCTTTTGATTGTGGTACAGATCAGACAAATAATGAAACTAAATGTACACATATGCATGCCTAGATAGCTAGATGGCCTCATGCCCTGACCCAATAACTATTACTGATAGCTACTTTGGCCCAATGTTGTTATGATTGTTTTTGTCAGAAAACATTTTTCCGTGTAGAAGTATTTTCCACGCCACCACCCAAATGGGTAAAATTGCCAGTGACCCGAATCGCGTAAATTCAGTAGAACTATGATGACACCAAGATTCTTTCACACAGAGCGCTTGGGCTGAACTTTATCATACTGGGCCACATTTAACCATCCTTTTTATTATTATTCGTTATATCCAACAACAACGACGTTTATTAGCACTCCATACACATACATGGTATTGCTGTGACAAGCTTCAGAAATATAATCAATAGAAATGTAAATAGATCACATACGGAAAAGGAAACAAACTATACTATGTGCGCTATAGAGCCGGCTCGTTTGGGTTGTTTGCTCGTTTCCACTGCCAAGCTAAACGAGCCAGCAAACAGTAAGCTTAACTCGTTCTTTTAATTCACTGCGCGCCCAGCCAAGCGAGCTAACACCATCGTCAGTGATAAGTTCAAGTGCTTCGAATATATTTAAGGGGCCGTGTATTCTGTAGTTTCTCCACAAATACCGTTGTATGTTTCTCGATTAAGAAACCAAACATCAAAACGTACCTCGTTCGTGGATGCGGATTTGAATTCCATAAGGAACTAGGTAAGCAATGAATTCACAACGATGTGCGTTCCTCTTTGACACATGTTTCTCACTTGGGCACCGTTTCAATTGCTCTTTTTATGGAAATATTAAACTCCATTCTCACCACAGCGGCTTAATTTGTGTAGCTCCTGTACACCTCAACTTTCATTCACGTATTATTTAATAGTAACATGAATTTATGAAGACATATGTTCTTGTACACCGACTTCCGGGCAAGAACGTCATGCTAGCCCACATATAAGGCACTAATACATTACAATCCTACATATATGAATACACCAACTGACAAATGCACCTACATCCACTAACACCCACATACCTACAATTATACTCACTTCTTTTCATTTGTACTCACGTACATTCACTTCGTTCTAAAGTCGTTCTAAAGCCATTTTGACGATTTAAACTTTTCCAAGTTTGCTTTCCAGTAAAGAGAATCGTTTTCTTTACTGGAAAGCAAACTTGGAAAAGTTTAAATCGTCAAAATGGCTTTAGAACGACTTTAGAACGACTCAGCTGCCACAAAGACTTCAAAAATAACACAAATGCAGACTAAGGTAAGCTTCTTTTATTTAAATCCTTGACTACAAGTTGAATTTAGAGCGATTTTTGAACCATTTTCATACATTCTCTTAAATGGCTCAAAACCTAACGCAATACCTGACTGTGACGTATGTAAATCACAAACAACGTCTGGGCCGCCTGTGGTTCCGAGAAACGAATAGCTTCGCTCTCGGAAAACTTTAAGTAATATATCAAACACGAGCGACAGTGTTTCATCGGGATATCAAAACACCGAGAAGAGAGTTGAAAATACGACGCGCAGCGGAGTATTTTTGACGAAATTCGAGGTGTTTGGATATCCGATGAAACACTGTCTCGAGTGTTTGATATATCTTCTCAATCGAAACAAAAACTAAGGAGTAAACGGAGAAGTAAAATCGTCAAAATCTATGCTAATTAAGACCGGGTATCAAAACCTCCTTCACGCTTATGATTTTCTTTGTTTTAACTTGATGAATTATTAATGAGTTTGAGAAGTTTCGAGGAACTGATTATGTGCAAGGATAAATATCCGAGCAGATTTTTAAAGCCAAATGGGGGCTACTGTCTTTATTATCCTTGAAATATTTTTCGCAACACGCATTTGGGGAGTATATAAAATAGTCTCCATTTGGCGCGAAAATATGCTCGGATATTTGTCCGCGGACATTATCTGTTCCGAGAAGCAAACAGTTCGCTCTCGGAAAATTGTGAGCTCCAAGGGGTGAAGGTTAAACCACACCACAAAATTTGGCAAGGCTAAGCAACGCTGCTTAAAATTCAAACTAATTTTCATTTGTTTGTAACACCCCATGTCAGCGGATTACGATGAGTAAACGTGTTAATACACTGGAATCCTAACTTCACGCTCTGCTTTGATTCCATTCTTCACTGATTCGTCGCCTGTCCCATTGTTCGAACAAAAACTGATGCAGCCTAAAGAAATAACATGTAATTAGCCTATGTAGAGATCATGGGCATTCGTTGGGAGACTCAATTGACTAAAAATACCAGAAGCAACATCGTCCAATCAGTCTGACAAGTGAGCTTCAATAACGTGTTAGTTGCTCGGTGTTTTCAAGCCGATCCAAATATTTTACATTGTAGATTACGCTATGAATTTTTAATGCAGTACAAAAAGAGGTGAGACAAAAGGCACTCCCGTTAGTTCGAGCGGTGTCCGCCGTGTGTGCTGAGGTTCATTTTGAAATCCTTGGTTCGCGGTCTTATTGATGTCCGCCGTGAAAGATCAGAGTTCTCTACAGGTTAGTTCTTCTAGAATTTTTATCTGGTTTGACTGTGAAATTTGTCTTGGCAAGTTATTGCCGGCAACATCAAGCGAACATCAGCGATTTGAGTTTCGTTCTTGAACATGGCCGGTTAATCTGAACAAAATCTTGTCAGACGAACTCAACCTGATTTCGTTGCTCAGTTTCGAGATGATGATGTGAGCGTCGTAAGATTTTCTGTCGCTAAACAGCAACATTTCGCACCCAGACCAGAGTTTATACAATTTTAAGTAACTGGTCTCCTTTTCTTCTCTCTTCTTAGTTAGATGACATAATGAGTGAATTATAACTTACACGATTCAGACGATTGGTGGAGCGTACAGGAACGGTGCGAAAAAATCCACGATTACAGAAGGTAAGATTTCACCGGATTTGTTTTTTAATTCGTTTGTTCGTCCATCTTTCTCTTGCATGAAACACGCACCGCAATCCCGCAACATAATTATAGGGTGCTTTAAATGAGCACTGTCACCGGGATTTTTGCTGTTTTTGGTTCAGTTCTGCCAAAATAACTGCCTTTTACCTGTTATCGTGTAAAAAAGCAGGGAGAGCCAACCATAATAACCTTTTTGGCGATTTTTCAGCGCATAACTTGAAATTTTGAAAAAATTGGCAAGCTTTTGAAATTTCAATCCATTTCCATCCTCGTCATCTTTGATGGAATACAGGAGCTTATGCTGTCAATGCAGTACCACGGTATTTAGGAGCAAAACCAGACCATTATTTTAAGGTTTCCACTGATGCATTAGCACCTTTAACCTTCTAAGTGATGGCACAATAGCGTGACAGTGCCCCTTTAAGCATCGAACACGGCAACGAGAACGCCGCAAAACAATGGGATTGATGAGCAAAAACGATCGCTCCACTGCACTTGCGTTTACAGTTTGGTACATTTCTTTACCGTCCTCTGCAAAACAACAACGTGAAATGACCAAAATTTAGGTTTTCTCGAGAACGTGTTCGCACGACGGCAGGTTTTCCTTCCTTCTTTGCTGTAACACCGCTCACAGTAATTTAGACCATGGACAGCTCATGTTGAACGACTTGGAATAATCGAGAAAAAAGTTACCAAAACGAGAAGTTGTATTTTGAAATGACGTTTTCGTCACAGTCGCCGTCGTCGTTGCTTAAGCTCCCTATTGTGCTGTTTTTGCGACTGCATGCAACAGCGTCAAATTCTATTGCCATCCGAGTCGAAATTCTGTTGAATGAGTGGTCACGATGCCCTACCGTCTGTTTATATGGTGTGGTCCGCTCTGTTTTTATTGTGCAATAAATATTGTCTAATCGATCGGTTTCTATCTTTCAGGTCAAAATGTGAATAGTTATGAAAAACATACGATTGGGGAACGCAAGCCAACAATGTTCAATCACCCTGCCACTCAAGCTCCAGCTAATTCAGATAAGTCCAACACGTGTTATTCAATTCAGTTAACTGGAGTAACGTGGCTACAAGCCCATAGCTTTTGTTTAAAATTTACTTGAAATAATAAGGGCGACCAATTGGCGGTATCTAGTATGTTTTTGCAGATTGCTAGTCAATTAATTTCCATTTATTTGAATTAGGAACTTTTCGTAAAGTCTATATCGTTTTAACGGTAGGACAAACATCTCTATACAGTGATACTTAAGAAGGTAGGGGAAAGTTTGGGTTTTTTCTTTACCGCCAAATTTCAAGAATTCACGAAAAATAAACACCGTCGTGAATTTCAAAACGAATTTGTTTGTATTGATTCATACATAAATTATGCATTCAAGTTAGTCCTTTCCACGCCAAGTGGTGATTAGGGACCTCCTAAGAGGTTTACTTGGAGGTTTCTGTAACCCTTCAGAGGCTCTTGGGGATAAGTGGCCAGCCCACCCCTGACGTGTGCGAGGGCAGACGAAAACAGCACCAAGAACTTATGTTCCCTACTCTAAGTTTCATTCGGCGTGTGGGTTCTTTGACATCCCCTTCCAGTTTCACGTGTGGAGCAGTGTAGGAGATACGGCTAGCGGCTACTGTCCAATGACGCGATTATCTGAACTGAATCAGTCGTTAGAGCGGTACACAGCCAGCATGATCTTACCAGGAACCCTGGTTTGTGGTCCGGTCTGGGGTTTGAGCCCGCGACCTCCTGCTCAGCAGTCCGATGCTCTGCCAACCGAAGTAGCATCAACAATAAAGCGCTTTTTCAACTGCATCGCTGTCACGAAATTTTCTATTTTTTTGTCATGTTCTAATTTAGCTTTTTGTTTCAGTTTTTCGGTCTTAGTATTTCGTATGGTCCTAGTGTTAATTAACTAGTCTTAATTCAACGTTGTAGTGAAGTGGTTTGTAATTAGAGATGTATTGTAACGTAGTCTGTAACTAAAAGCGTGTAAGTTTATTGTTCTTAAGTGTTGATTTAGTAAAGCGTTGCTATCATAGGATTGTAAGATATCGTGTTTAGCACATAGGAGTGTAAGTAACATAGGAGAAAATAGTAACATAGGAGTGTAAGGTACCGCGTTTTACAATAATTATGTATGTAAAGTGTTAATTGCTAAACTAATTATGCCTATATATAAAAGTTTCGTGGTTACTGGTTGGTGGTTGAAGTGGCAAACAGTCGGTTGTTGGAAAGTTGACAAAAGAATTGAGAAGAGGAGCTGAACGGCCTTTCCTTGCTAAAAGACATTAGCAGACGCCGACCAAGGTTCAAGGACAAAACCCATTTGTCATTGGCGGTGGTGGTGTGGCCTGAGGGTAGAAGGAAGAAGAAGTTGAGAAGTTTTACGGAGAGAAACGGCGCGTCGCGTTGACCGTGGACCTAGCTGTAAAAGCAAAGAAACAGTTGGAAAGTAAAAGCTTGATATACCTTTAAGGGGATTTGCTTGCGGCGGAATGAAAGGGAGGGTACTTCGAAAATTTACCCCTCCCGGTTTGTAGTCTACGTTTTGATTTAATTACACCCTGGCGTAGTCTCGATAGAAATCAGTAGAAATCGATTGGATGATTAAAAACAAATCAATGCAGTTCAACTGAATCCTTGTTGCTATCAGAAGTAGATAACAACAAAAATATTTGAATTGTTATCAAAAAGCAAAGTAGATAACAACGAGAATATTTCTGATCCATACATATATGGCTTATAAGCAATACTGTAACTTCCGTATGTTTTGCAGTAGATAACAATTGCAAAACTACTTCTACGGGGAATTCGAAGTTGAGATCACTGTCTACGGACAAATCGTGTCAGCGTATGAATGACTTCGAACTTTTTCAGCAGTCGATGGCAGTCGACAACAATCGTAAACTACAAATGGTATGTGGTTCTATTTCCCGGACACTTTTCCTCTCGGTCAAATACTCCTCTTTCTTCTTCTTTTTCTTCTTCTTCTTCTTCTTCTTCTTCTTCTTCTTCTTCTTCTTCTTCTTCTTCTTCATAACATACAAAATCCATTCCAATGGGGAATGGCAAGTAGTCCACTATAACTTTCTATCGGCCGGAGTTTCTCGTTTAGTCGCCAAGCTCATTTCCTCTTCAAAAAGTTCACCGACGCACATTTCGTTGCTTCGTAAGCTGCATTGTTTTACTTTCATTGAAGTAATTCCTCTCGAAATACACAAAAAAGGTTTAGTTTTTGGAAACAGTTATCTCGTAACAAAGTTTTTCAGTTTCAGTTTCGGAATCAAAGCTTGACCAAGGCCCAAATTTCTGAGGAAGATTAAAGTAATACCTCGATAATATTTTGGGAGCTTATTGTAATATCGGGACAAGATGAAGGCCGAAAACCTTTGGAGAAAACACCACTGTAATAAAACGTTTACTGCCAGAGAACAGCAAATTACTCTGGTGACAAGCCTTCGGATCTGCCATTTGTATGAATTGGTTTGCCAGGCCCGGGAAAGTTTGTCAGTTTCAGTGGTCACACAACTGAGGCATAAAGTTGGTTTGCATAACTGAGGAAAGTTTCTAACTAAACTGTATATGTACTTGTCTTTCAGTTAAAAATTAGAAAATTCATAACAGTGTGTAAATTTCGTTGAAAAGACGAATTCATCGTCACGAAAATGCAACGCCAAATTCGATTGCTACGGACTGAACTGAATCGAATCTGTTTACGACACTCTTGGGTTAACGGGAGTAGCCGACCACATGCTATTTTAATATGAAACTTTCGGTTGTTGCTTTCTCGAAAGTAAATATGAAGTCAATACAAAAACAATCCGGGAACTACATACCGTAGTTACTGATTAACATCAGCAACGTTTTGATTTCAGCGATTCTCATATCAAAGGAACTCATGTATGTGCACGATTTGTTTGCATTGATTGTTCCTTGCGTAACTTTGAAAGCTTTATTTTAAGGTGGTTTGCCATAGAATTATAAATTTACCACATACTGGGTGCCCTATTCTTGATCTAAATTCAAATCACCCTTTTTTTATTGTTACCAATTCAACAAAAACTGAGTGTTTGTCGATATTTCGCAGATAGAGTAATGCTCTCCAGTTAAAACTAACAAAATATCCAAGCACAAGTGTTCATCGGGTGTCTGAAGCTTCGATTTTAATTTCAGTTTCTTTGATGAAACCCCCTGATATTTTCACAGAAAAACGAAAAAACAAATCTAGGTTAACAACCGCAATAGCGGTTTCCCAAGAAAGAAAAAATGGCGGAGAGAAAGCCCTGGGAGCGAGGTTGCCAAGATCCTTTGCGTTTTTAATTTGTACCTTTAAGGCCGATACACACGAGGGGTTAGCATATACTCCAGGAGCAAAACCCCTCGTGTGTATCGGTCTTTATTCTTTCTTTGTTACAACCGTATATTCAGTGCCGATCATGTAAAATAAAAGGCCTCAAGGAGGACATGTGGTTAATTGTAGTGAATAGCAACCACAATGGTTCAAGAAGAGTTGCGGAGTTTTAGTTTATTGCTAAGTATTCTTTTCAAATTTGAGTGTTCGACATGTACATTCTCTCCACCAATGGGTGCAATATTGCAAAGGTGGACACAATGGTACACAAGAAGTTTTGCGATGTGTCCGCTGTGATTTTGTTATGTCAGAACCCTTTTGTATACCAGAATTCACGAATTGTCTTTGTTTATGTACATCTCAGATCTGGCCTAAAAAGGTATCCCTTCAGGGAAAGTAGCTTTGTATAGTTGATTATCTGGATTGTTGGGAGTACTCCCTTTCGATCGACAACTGTGATATGTATAACTGGAGGGAATGGGTTACAAGTCAATTACGTAGAGCATAAATGAAATTGCTTTAAATTTTTGTTTGATATTTAAGGTAATCAAGGGCTTTAAGTAAACAAATCTCAGGATTTGTGAAAAGATCGTTACGAGTCTGCATAACCTCGCAAAGGACCACATATTACATTGTAAATAGATCAAAGTGTGTCTACTGACATAATACTAAAGATAAATTTGCTGTTATCAAGAAAGAACAAGACGCCAAAGGCGTTTACGCGGGACTGATGTGTTGGTCGATGTTTAAAACAGTAACACTAACTGATTTGAATGGTTGCCCACAGTGAGAATCTATCTTTTCATACGTACAAATAAATGGAAATGTAAACAATTAGTAGAGTATTACAAGCATCGTTCCGGATAAGTTGTGAGTGAACTCGCTGGTTCGATTCACGTGAACTCATTGGTTTGATCAATGGAACTGACTGGTTTCAAGCACACGACAGCTATCCAATTATTCACGGGTCAATAAAAAGGGAAATTGTTGGTTCGATCGCTGGCAAACACACAAGTTTATGTCATGACAGTCTGTGCAATTGTTCATGGTTCAATACACAAAACCAAAGCAACGTTAAAATGCAAAGGCGTTTTATTTTCGCCTCAAATCAAGCTACGCAAAGCAAAGCAAGCGAACTGCTAGGCTCTTGTATAGCACAATTTAGGTCAATTTATTGACTCGAATTGAGCACGTTCTTTTACAAACTTCACTGATCAGACTGATAAAAGTTGTTTGGAAATACAAGACGAATCGAAGAATATAAAAGCACGGTGAAAATTCGCATCCAAACCTGTAATCAGTTTTTGCAAAGTGGATCCCCAGTCTAAGCAGTCAGACGAACTTCAAAACCACACTTTCTGATCTGTCCTCGAAGAGGGATTCAGTCTTCATCATTATCACCACGAAATAGTCACGTCGACCGCCACGTCATTGAAGCACATGGGAAAACGAGTCTGCAATGTTCTTTGACTACTTATGGCTCACAGAGATCGGAGACATTCGACATTCGTACCACGATTTCTCTTGCGCCACGTTTTCGAATCTCCAAATAATTTCATTTGAAATGTAATATTCAAAAAAACGGTAGCAATTACAAAATGTATAAAAAGCAGTTATTCTCATTAGAACCCACCTTAAAAGGTGAAAATCAATTACAATAACTCCAGTAAATCTCGGGGTGTTTTCGGTCTCACTTCGTGAGATTACTCCGAAAGCTTCCGAAAAGTCACGGACACTCTCACTCACGCACCCGATGACATCATGGTGACTGGCTTAACAGTCAGAAACTACAAAAAGAATTATTACAATTATTACAATTAGAGTTGTTACAGTTATTTTTGCCGATTTCTATCGATTTTCTTTAGTGCCTTTGCCAGGTATACAGAAAAATTATTTTAGTTCCGATCAGGAGTTTCTGGGATTTTCCAGGACGGAAAGGTGAAACAACATTTACATATCCACAATCCCACGGAAATCTAATCCTTTACGTTTTGCCAATCGGTTTCTTTTTAGTTGGCTTTAACGCATAGCACCAGAACCTAAAATATACATTTTTTTCATTGTTTGTTTTCTGCCATCCATCTTTGATTAAATTTAGTGATTGCTTGCGACAAGGAAAAACAGAAAGCGTAAGATCTTGAGGAACGTGAAACCTTGCTAATAAGGGAGGGGAGACTTGGGAACACGGTGGGTTCATGATTTGCGGGTTCAAACTCTCAGACCGGTGCACAAACCAGGCTCCCGGTAAGATCATGCTGGCTGTGTGCTCAACGTCTACTTTAGTTCAGATGATCCAGTCAGTGGGCAGTGACGTTAAGCTGCTGGCCTTGTCTCCTTCACCTCTCCACGTAAAACTGGATGGGGACGTAAAAGAACCCAAACACTGATCGAAAAGAGTAGGGACCGTAGTTCGCGTTGCTGTGGTCTGCTCTCACACACCTAAGGGTGGTTGGGCTGACCACCTGTCTCCAAGAGCCTCTGTTGAGTCGCAGAAACCTCCTTGGTAACCTCTTAGGAGTGCCACTAGGCATCGAGAAGATTACACACACACACATTCTAGTAAAATAATTTCATAGAAGGAATTTCAGTTCAATTTGATTTGATCTTCAAATAGTGTAAAGAGAATTTCAGTTCAGGTTTCATTATTTTTCTACTCGGATGTATCCCACTCTTTCTAATACTGTTTATTTGTTCTCTCCAGTGTTTCAGTCATACAACCGAGATAATGGAGCAAGTGATAGATACAGCCATCAGGGATAACATTTGGTCAAACACATTCCACTATGGGAAGGTAAGATTTCTTTGACCTTGTTAGACGTTCTCTTTTTTGCATTATTTTAATCAAAATAT
The DNA here is from genome assembly GCA_948470475.1 of Galaxea fascicularis. Classification (NCBI taxonomy): domain Eukaryota; kingdom Metazoa; phylum Cnidaria; class Anthozoa; order Scleractinia; family Euphylliidae; genus Galaxea; species Galaxea fascicularis. The sequence continues at coordinate 28,758,275 of OX419341.1, read as the reverse complement.
CCCAATCTCCCTGCTGTCCGATTTACGACGACTCCAACACTGCATACATTTACTGCTATTGCAAGAACTTGAAGTTGGATTTGTTTTACACTGAAGAGTAAGGAAACCGGTATTAAAGACTTCATAGTTAAGCTTCTTTGTAGCCACATACATTACTTTTTACCTCGGTTTCTAGTTGATTTTCTTTGAGCTTTGGTGAAGAATTGCTGAGACGTAAACTAAGGATAACTTAACGCTCCTCTTTCAATATTTTCTTCCTACCGGGTCAGAAATTTTCCATCCTCGGAGACTCATGGGCAGATAGTCGGGACGGGACGAAGCTGGTAATTTCAAGCTGAAATATTGCTTTTCTTTACAAGAACAGCACTTTGAAATTTGGTCAGATACGTAGCTGGCCCAATGCAGAATTGACAATTCTGTAAAAGTACGATCAGAGCACTGACTTCCACTTCCAAGTTGGACCAAAAAGTCAATTAACTTTCAGAAAATTGCGGTTTTGATCTCGTTTTTTTGCGGAAAAGTGCCACCGAGTTAAAATTGGTTCTGTTTCTCTTTTTTAAACTCTTTTCTTCCTAAATTTAATTTTATTTGTAAACTTGCTTCATGACATTTGATGAAAACAAATGTAATTATTGAATTCTGCGAGACTAAACACGAGGGACTAATTTCGGTCAGTTTTGATATTGTCAACTTCATCAGCAAAAGAATATTGAAACAAGCTCAAACTGCATGTGTTTTCTTGTCCCATAAAATTTCCGGCTTCGCGAAGGATGCCACAAAACGTCACACATACCCTCACAGATCTTCTCGGAATAACTCTTACTCAATGTTACTTTGCCGGCTTTACGAACAGCGATTAGAAATTTACCAATTTAATCGCACCAAATGACGCGGAGACTAATCCAAATAAAATAAAACTATTTGTTTTCGCTTAACGTTTCAATTTTGAATTATCGTAATAAAACCCATATGTAACGTCTTAAATAATTTTGAAGAGAAACTGCGACTTAATCCTGCGCTCTGACGATTCGGCAGCCATGAAACTTTGATTTAGTAATTCGTTGGCAAGCCACCCAAGAGTAAACTGCATACCTACAGAACGTTCCGCCAAAACACCTGCTTCTGCAGTATTGCCTTCAATTCCATGGTGTCGCTTTTCTTTGAGCTGATTTTTTGAAACTTGTAAGAGATTTTACACCTATAGATTTGAACTTAACAAGATTTTTCGACCTTCTAGCGATTAACTTTCCGCAGATGTTTGCGACTGGAAGGAAGACAGATTAATTGGTCATTTTTAAGACGCCTAAAATCAGCAAAAAAATATTTTGAACACTTACACTTTTCAAGACCTTTTATAATAAAAGCACAGTGTGATAAAAATTTAAAATATCCTGCATTGATCACATATCGGAAAAATATGCATAATTAAGCCCCATATGCACGACATTCACTTTAGACCCGGCACTCCTAAATTTAGATACGCGGGCCAATAGTTTTGGCACGGCCCGCTTGTTTTTTTGTTATGTAAATGCAAATATGTCGGCATGCGGGCCAAGAAAATCAGGCAGACCGAGACCACCTCGTGAGGTAGTCCTGGCCCGGCTAAAAAGTGACCCGCGTGCCAAAACGAGATTTTGCCAGGCTTCAGTGACTTATTAAGTGACCACAAACTCAATAAGGTATGCGCAAATGCTGTCTCCGTGATTCACAGATACAACTACACACAAAAGAAGAAGTTAGCAATGGTTAACCTAAATTCTGCTGTCGACGCGAGGTAATACAGGGTTATTGCAAGTCGATAGTTTGGAGTAACAGCCTTACAAATCAATGTATCTTGACGAGATATACCTTTCGAAATTTAATGGAGAAGACATTCAGAAGTTACGCGAGTTGGCCTCGAAAATTTGCATAACGAAGGTCATCAGGAAAACTTCCCTCGGCCATGTCAAAGCAGGCAAAAGAATGGGGATGTCTACCGTACCTCTCTCAATCGCGGAGGGTTTAAACAGCTCAAAATAGATCTCCATATCTTGCAATTTCATTCTACTGCCGATTATTCATAAGAATTGTATCTTTCTACTTTGAGTTCCATAGAGCTTTACCTTAATTTCAATTGGAGAAAAATATCTCTTACAAGTTTTAAAAGGATCGCTGGGAGCGTGACGCCGTTGCTTTCAAAAATCCTAACTTTTGTCTTCAGTTATGCATGAATGAGTTGGCTCAGAGACCTTTAATTATGCTGTCAAATTTTTTTCAACCCAAGCGAATTATGCGAGCCGCTGTAAATATGCCCGGAGGCTCTTATTTCAGGTGTGCTCTTTAGAAATAAACTTCGAAAAACATAGAACATATTTTTGTCGTTTTTAAGTGTAGTGGACCATGCCAATACCATAGGCCCGCGATGGTATAGATGGTTTTGCGTCGTGCTTTGATGTGTTTTCAAATAATAGTGACTGGATGACGAATATAACCTGAAACCGTCAACTGTCGGATCTTTTTTTCGGCAGAAACCTTGCTTCTTGTATACATAACTTGACTCTGTAACAATGCATCTGTCAGATCGTACATAATTGAAACGCTTTTAATTTTCTGTCTACAGGTTGAACTGGAAGTCGCTAAGACATAATTGATCCGGTTGGATCTTGGACAAGCCAAGGAAATGAGCAGTGGAGATCAGCAGTAAAGTGTAATCTGTCAAGTATTCCAGGGACACGCTGAAGCTGTACAACTACAATACCACCTTAATTGAGATACGGCCGAGTTGTTTAAACCTGTTTGCCAGCCGGCGAAAGACTGCACTTATAATTTCTAAGAGACTTTCCCATAATGATTACAGAAAGCGAAGAGGTTCAAAGGGTAACAGCATACAATTAACAAGCATTTAAGGATTACAGCTTTGATCGAAGAACTAAGAGTTTGGTCTCTACCCTGATGAATTAAGGAACCTTGAATTTACTTGTGCCACAACAGACCATCAAGCCGTTTATTCCATTAACTTTTTAACTTTGAATTTGTAAATATTACTTCTCAGTACTAAAATCTATTTCTTCGCATGAACAGCAACGGAACTTACAATTCTGCAACGAAATTAGGAAATATTTTGCGCACATTTCATTCTTCTTGAAATTTTCCAGCAGTGCTATCGAGTTCTGTTTTCACAATCCAGGCTCGGCTAAAACCAAATCCCAAATAGAACATTTTTTACCAAAACTTTTATTTTGTGCTACTTAATAGTTTCTTCTTCTCGTAAATAGGTTTTTACGAATCTATTTCGTTTTTCTTGCGTTCCCACTAAATTGTTTCCACAATCTAAACTCGGCTAAAGCCAAAGTGCACTTACGAAACGTTTTGCCAAAAGGTTTTTATTTCACGGTACTAGACTCTTTCTCGTAAAAGGTTTCGGAATCATCTTACACTTAGAGATCGCAAAGATTTAACCATTACAGTATTTATGGGTCGTCGTCGTCTAAAACATGCATTCAAGATTGCAAATATATAAATGCAAAATAAGAGTTTCAGGCGTATTACTTTAAATTTCTGCTTTAGGTGATAATTTGCGATACTTTCTTTCCCCTTCTCGCGAGAAGGTATCAGGATTCTAACTTTTTTTTTTCATAGATGTAATTCTTACTTTCCAGAGGTCTTCGTCATCTAAAACGATTAAATAATGCAACAATACAAGAGATCCTAGCGTATTAGTTTTAAACTCCTATGTGTTCTAGACTAACTACCAATGACAAAGAAGAAAGTTGTCGAAGTCTGGACAGGAGAGAGGAGAGAGAGAGAGTTTGGCATAAATAGTACTATAGTTAACAACTATTTTAGTCGTAGCACTGCAGCGATGTTTGTGACACCCCTGAAGACAACAAGGTAAGTGAACAAACTCAAATTCGAATATAGTGGCTTCCAACAACAGACTAACTACCAGCGACAAAATTCGTCTTCATGGGACACTACCATAAGATAGATTCAAATAGAACAAATAGTATTTTTCCTTATTTTCTTCCGTTTTGCTTACGAACTAATTTTTTTCCTCACGAAGCTAATTTTCAAAGTAGCAGTACAAATTTTCAAATAAAAGCACTGATTGTGAAAATGACTCGATAGTCTATAATTTATTATTTTGAAACCTGTCACTCAAAATTTTCAAACAGCAACACGTTCTTTATCCATTTTGGAAAAGACTTCATAGGCCTTAAAATACTTTTTCATAAGTGGCACATGAAATTTCAAGGTTCCTATTCAAACTAGTAAAAACACCCCAATTAGTTACAATTGGACCATACTGTAAAACCGACAAGAAAGTCGGAAATAAACTTTCACAAAAACTAGCAATATTTTTAGTAATTCATTTTGCTCACGAACTAATTTTTTTGCTCACGAAGCTAATTTTCAAAGTAGCAGTACAAACTTTCAAATAAAAGTACTGATTGTGAAAATGACTCGATAGCCTATAATTTATTATTTTGAAACCTGACACTCAAAAATTATCAAACAACAACACGTTCTTTATCCATTTTGGAAGAGACTTCATAGGCCTTAAAATACTTTTTCATAAGTGGCACACGAAATTTCAAGGTTCCTGTTCAAACGAGTAAAAACACCCCAATTAGTTACAATTGGACCATACTGTAAAACCGACAATAAAGTCGGAAATAAACTTTCACAAAAACTAGCAATATGTCTAGTAATTCATACGCCAAACAAAGGACAATTTCCGATATTTTAGACTCGAAATCTGTCAAAAATGTAATACCAAATATGTAGATTTAAATAAGAAAGACAAATGTAAAGCTCTTCTCAGAATTTCATAAGAGTAAACATAAGATATTTATAAGCTTCAGAACTAGAAATGACTCTTATTTCATGAAAATGTATTGGAAAAATAAAGTAAAAAAAAACATGGCAAATAAAAAACACCAACCCTTCACATTGCAGTCAAAGAAAAAATAAAGTGCCGCAACAAAATGCGGAAAACTTCTTTGTGTCCTTGTTAACTTAATAAAGTAAAAAAAATTAAGTTGGAATGGAGAATATAAAAAAAGGGAAAAGTAAAAAAGGACAAATTGGCAGAGGGAGGGCAGGAAGGGAGAGGGAGGGTGGGAGGTACTCCCAACCCTCCCTTCTTCCACTCGACAGAGTGGGAGAGGGAGGGTGGGAGGTACTCCCAACCCTCCCTTCTTCCACTCGACAGAGTGGGAGAGGGAGGGTGGGAGGTACTCCCAACCCTCCCTTCTTCCACTCGACAGAGTGGGAGAGGGAGGGTGGGAGGTACTCCCAACCCTCCCTTCTTCCACTCGACAGAGTGGGAGAGGGAGGGTGGGAGGTACTCCCAACCCTCCCTTCTTCCACTCGACAGAGTGGGAGAGGGAGGGTGGGAGGTACTCCCAACCCTCCCTTCTTCCACTCGACAGAGTGGGAGAGGGAGGGTGGGAGGTACTCCCAACCCTCCCTTCTTCCACTCGACAGAGTGGGAGAGGGAGGGTGGGAGGTACTCCCAACCCTCCCTTCTTCCACTCGACAGAGTGGGAGAGGGAGGGTGGGAGGTACTCCCAACCCTCCCTTCTTCCACTCGACAGAGTGGGAGAGGGAGGGTGGGAGGTACTCCCAACCCTCCCTTCTTCCACTCGACAGAGTGGGAGAGGGAGGGTGGGAGGTACTCCCAACCCTCCCTTCTTCCACTCGACAGAGTGGGAGAGGGAGGGTGGGAGGTACTCCCAACCCTCCCTTCTTCCACTCGACAGAGTGGGAGAGGGAGGGTGGGAGGTACTCCCAACCCTCCCTTCTTCCACTCGACAGAGTGGGAGAGGGAGGGTGGGAGGTACTCCCAACCCTCCCTTCTTCCACTCGACAGAGTGGGAGAGGGAGGGTGGGAGGTACTCCCAACCCTCCCTTCTTCCACTCGACAGAGTGGGAGAGGGAGGGTGGGAGGTACTCCCAACCCTCCCTTCTTCCACTCGACAGAGTGGGAGAGGGAGGGTGGGAGGTACTCCCAACCCTCCCTTCTTCCACTCGACAGAGTGGGAGAGGGAGGGTGGGAGGTACTCCCAACCCTCCCTTCTTCCACTCGACAGAGTGGGAGAGGGAGGGTGGGAGGTACTCCCAACCCTCCCTTCTTCCACTCGACAGAGTGGGAGAGGGAGGGTGGGAGGTACTCCCAACCCTCCCTTCTTCCACTCGACAGAGTGGGAGAGGGAGGGTGGGAGGTACTCCCAACCCTCCCTTCTTCCACTCGACAGAGTGGGAGAGGGAGGGTGGGAGGTACTCCCAACCCTCCCTTCTTCCACTCGACAGAGTGGGAGAGGGAGGGTGGGAGGTACTCCCAACCCTCCCTTCTTCCACTCGACAGAGTGGGAGAGGGAGGGTGGGAGGTACTCCCAACCCTCCCTTCTTCCACTCGACAGAGTGGGAGAGGGAGGGTGGGAGGTACTCCCAACCCTCCCTTCTTCCACTCGACAGAGTGGGAGAGGGAGGGTGGGAGGTACTCCCAACCCTCCCTTCTTCCACTCGACAGAGTGGGAGAGGGAGGGTGGGAGGTACTCCCAACCCTCCCTTCTTCCACTCGACAGAGTGGGAGAGGGAGGGTGGGAGGTACTCCCAACCCTCCCTTCTTCCACTCGACAGAGTGGGAGAGGGAGGGTGGGAGGTACTCCCAACCCTCCCTTCTTCCACTCGACAGAGTGGGAGAGGGAGGGTGGGAGGTACTCCCAACCCTCCCTTCTTCCACTCGACAGAGTGGGAGAGGGAGGGTGGGAGGTACTCCCAACCCTCCCTTCTTCCACTCGACAGAGTGGGAGAGGGAGGGTGGGAGGTACTCCCAACCCTCCCTTCTTCCACTCGACAGAGTGGGAGAGGGAGGGTGGGAGGTACTCCCAACCCTCCCTTCTTCCACTCGACAGAGTGGGAGAGGGAGGGTGGGAGGTACTCCCAACCCTCCCTTCTTCCACTCGACAGAGTGGGAGAGGGAGGGTGGGAGGTACTCCCAACCCTCCCTTCTTCCACTCGACAGAGTGGGAGAGGGAGGGTGGGAGGTACTCCCAACCCTCCCTTCTTCCACTCGACAGAGTGGGAGAGGGAGGGTGGGAGGTACTCCCAACCCTCCCTTCTTCCACTCGACAGAGTGGGAGAGGGAGGGTGGGAGGTACTCCCAACCCTCCCTTCTTCCACTCGACAGAGTGGGAGAGGGAGGGTGGGAGGTACTCCCAACCCTCCCTTCTTCCACTCGACAGAGTGGGAGAGGGAGGGTGGGAGGTACTCCCAACCCTCCCTTCTTCCACTCGACAGAGTGGGAGAGGGAGGGTGGGAGGTACTCCCAACCCTCCCTTCTTCCACTCGACAGAGTGGGAGAGGGAGGGTGGGAGGTACTCCCAACCCTCCCTTCTTCCACTCGACAGAGTGGGAGAGGGAGGGTGGGAGGTACTCCCAACCCTCCCTTCTTCCACTCGACAGAGTGGGAGAGGGAGGGTGGGAGGTACTCCCAACCCTCCCTTCTTCCACTCGACAGAGTGGGAGAGGGAGGGTGGGAGGTACTCCCAACCCTCCCTTCTTCCACTCGACAGAGTGGGAGAGGGAGGGTGGGAGGTACTCCCAACCCTCCCTTCTTCCACTCGACAGAGTGGGAGAGGGAGGGTGGGAGGTACTCCCAACCCTCCCTTCTTCCACTCGACAGAGTGGGAGAGGGAGGGTGGGAGGTACTCCCAACCCTCCCTTCTTCCACTCGACAGAGTGGGAGAGGGAGGGTGGGAGGTACTCCCAACCCTCCCTTCTTCCACTCGACAGAGTGGGAGAGGGAGGGTGGGAGGTACTCCCAACCCTCCCTTCTTCCACTCGACAGAGTGGGAGAGGGAGGGTGGGAGGTACTCCCAACCCTCCCTTCTTCCACTCGACAGAGTGGGAGAGGGAGGGTGGGAGGTACTCCCAACCCTCCCTTCTTCCACTCGACAGAGTGGGAGAGGGAGGGTGGGAGGTACTCCCAACCCTCCCTTCCGGGATAATTTATTCAGATTTGGATGTGTAACTATTAATGTATGTACAAATTTAGGAGAAATTTATTTGTTGCATGTGTAAAGAAGAAGTAATTTATTCATATGTTGTGAAGTTTTTTAGGGATGGAGGAATATTGATGCGTTGTCATAGTAACTGCTCTGTTATACAATACTACTAGGTTGACCCTTGAACTCTTAGAAGTGATTACATATTTGTTTTTAAAGTAAGGGGTTGTTAGAGGTAAAATTGGGAGAAAATGGGGTGAATCGAGATTGAAAGAAAGGTAAAAAGGTATACACATAAATTAGTCTGTTAAATGTGAAAGAGGCACGTTATTGTGGTTGAGGACGGTCTGGGCTTGATCTAATTATTTACTTTAAATTTAATGTTTGAACCACTTTCAATATTTCCTACTTATCCCTGATTTTCAACATTCTCCCAAGCAACTCTTCTTCCTTCCAAAAGTTAACAGGGTTACTAAAACCATTTTGATGGAAGTGATGAAAGGTACAAAAAACAAGGCATTTACAGGTAAGCCCAACCCTCTCAATATATTGTCCAGGTGACTGGACAAACTTATCAGCCAGAGGTTATGTTGATATTACCCCAAATTCTCTTAACTAATGCACAAAGAAAGTTATAGAAATGAGAATTGATACAGTTAATCCTTCTTGTTCTCAGTGCAAAGAAGTCTCACTAGTTCTGTTTCCGTTTTCTTAGGGATAGCTTGGGAGTCGGAATTCTCCTTTTCGTTCTCTCTTATGGAGTGAAGTTAAAAGGGTTGAACTTGCACTCTTTCCCTTTCTCCACAGGGGGTAGAGAAGGCCTTCTCTTCTTGGAGAGGGAGGGGTGAGAGGTTCTTTCATCATTAGTACCCAGGGCATCGCTTTAATTTTTTTGTGGTTTTTAATTAATTTTATTTTCCGAGTTTGATTTGCTCTTATGGTGTTGTGTGCTGTCTCCAGTGTGACCAGTTCTTTTAATTTTCTGTTTGCTCTTGAGAAAGAGCTACTTGTTTCATGTAACTGATTTATTTAAAACATTAGTTTGCCTGCTTACTGGTGGCTGTGGACGAGCACTTTGAATTTTAGTGCTAAGGCTTCGATAAATGGTCCCATACAACAATACGGCTGTGACTCGAGGTAGTAGCTGGGGACAGTTTGTTGGAGTGTCTTGCACACGGAGGGTCTCATGTTCCCAGTAGGAGGCGACTGAAATTGGTTCTACATCCAAGGACCCCTGTGCCAAGCTTTGTTGGTAAATCCCCAAACCATAGGCCTTTGGTACTTCCCAGTTAAAAGTAAAGTACACAGACACAGAGGATTGGCCACATTGTAGACTTTGTGGCAGTTTACTGAGAAAAGTGTAAACTCTAACAGTTTTTTCCGACTGTTTGTTCTTCTTCAACTAATCACACACACAAAGGATCAAAATTGGTCAAGGGCAGTGCCAATCAAACCAAGCTTTGACGACAGCCTTTAAAGTCGCCACGTAGCTGAATCGGCTACCCGGGTTAAATAAAGTTCTCCTTTTTTATTATAAGTTTTTATTTAAGAATTACTACACAATGTTTACAAAATGGACACCACACTAAGAACGTTAGTTTACGACGTTGCACTGTGTACAATACACTGCTTCTGGTTAAATAAAGTTAGTTACTTGTTCGAATGTAAGCAGACTGCACCTTTGCCCTTCGATAACATTGACGCGAGAATAGTAAATTCATGAATATTGGGGAGAGAAAGATATCAGCAGATCAACAAGATACCAAAGAAGTGCTTTGACAGTTTTTGGAACCTGATCTTGGTTACAAAGATGCAAGAGACTGCTGAGATTCAGCGGGTTCACCGAATAGGCAAGGGAAGGAACGGAGGACTGCGACCCATACTAGCCCTCTTTTTACGTTATAAAGATTGCGAGGAAATATTGGCGCCGGGTCATCGATTTTACAAGGCACGAAATACCAAATGTTGAAAGACCCTCCACCAAGATCGTCAACAGGCAAAAAGTACAACTTGAAACACTGAAACAAGCTCGAAGGAGCCAACCAGACAAACTATACATAAATGGTGAGTATTGGTCTGCTGGCAAGGAACTCGAGATATCCGATGGCCGCTAATCTTGAGCACAGCGAAAGTGTAACGTTTAAGCCACTATTAAAATCAAACTTATTGAGGGCGTACGCAAACGGGGAGTTTTGAAGATAGGCCGCAAGCGAAACGAATCAGTATTGCAAACTTCAACTCTTTGTGTCCTACGGCTGTTTTTATTGCTGTCTTTGTGTATTTTTGTCCGCATATTTTCTGACCCTGTTTTTGTTTATTTTTTGATTTACACCTTTGATCAATCACAGAAGTGCTCTTGGGGATCGATGGCCAAGGAAATTTATATTACAAACCAAAGTAAACAAATAAATGGATCTTAAAATAGGGTCTCTTAATGTAAGAGGATTAGGAGACAAGGCAAATCATCGGGAAACGTTTAATTGGCTCCGCTCGAAAAAGATGTCAATATTTTTCCTTTAAGAAGTTCATTGTACTGGAGAAAATAAGCATGATTGCCGAGCAGAATGGGGATATCAAGTACTATTTAGCTGTGGCTCAAGCAAAACTGCAGGTGTTGCCATTCTCTTTAACAACAATTTTGACTTTCAAATTTCTAAAGCTTATTCAGACCCCGGGGGACGCTTCATAGTATGTGACTTTATTACAAATGGGAAGCACCTGTTAACCAAATCAAATCAATTATACAACAAACTAAGGATGAATATGCGAAGGATATGTTTGTCCTCTGGGAAATGGTAAAACTGAAAGTAAGGGAGGAATCAATGAAATATGGAGCATCTAAGGAAAAGAAAATGACGCAGGAACGAGAGAATATGGAACAGTCAATTGAAACTTCAGAAAAAGATATTACAAATACCTACATAGATGAACAAAAAGTATGGTTGGAACTTGAAACAAAGAAAGGAGAATTAGAGCTATTGATTGAATACCAAACTGAAAGAAGCTACTCTCAGATCCAAATCTCGATGGTACAATTAAGGCAAGAAAAATACTAAGTACTTTCTTGATTTTTCTTGAAAAAGAGATTGCAAACAGGGAACTATAACTCAGATAACAACTAATGAGAACAATTTGGTTGTCACCGACAAAGACAATTTGAACGAATGTGTTTCCTTTTATGAAAGCCTCTATAGCTCCAAAATAAACAACGAGTGCCTCACTGAAGACTTTTTCCAACAACCAAATAAAAGACATTTGAATCAAAAAGAAGAATTTTCTTGCAAAGGACTGCTCAACAGGGAGGAATGTCTAAATACGCCTAAAACTGTCTTCGGATAAAAGCCCTGGAACATATGGTCTTCCCGGTGAATTTTATAAGGTTTTCTGGAACGATTTGGTTGATATTCTTACAAACGCTCTCAATTACTCATATGAAACAGGAAAACATTCTGTATTGCAAACACGAGGTATCGTGAAACTTATACCCAAAATGGCTGCCGAGCTCAATTTAGTTAAAAACTGGCGATTGTTAACGCTGTTAAATTGTGATTATAAGATTGCGACTAAAGCCATAGCGAACCAAATTAAAATTGTGCTTCCTAAACTTATTCGATTGATGGACAATGTTATTAAATATACTAAAGCGAAAAACATTCCGGGACTTCTTCTTTTTCTTGATTTTGAGGAAGCCTTTGACACACCAGAATGGTCTTTTATTCAAAGGACTTAAGACGTTTTTGGTTCCTGATCACAATTATTACAATGGATTAATGTTCTCTACTTCGACATAGAAAGCTGTATTTTAAATAATGGATGGGAAAGTAATTTCTTCAAACTTAATTGAGGAGTTCGGCAGGGCTGTCCCCTGCCGCCCTATTTGTTCGTTTTATACCTCTTACTAACCGAGTTCGAGGTCCGTACTGTAAGTTATGGACCGAGTTTTTTCCCGTTCGCTTATGGCCCAAGCACAAAGCGGACAGGCCATAAATCAACGGGAAAAAACAAGGATCCGAAACTTACAGTATGGACCGAGAAAACAAGGTTAGTAGGATTTGTTATATCTCTGAGGTTAATCAGGAATGCGGGAAAGCGAACTTTCAAATTTAGCGGGCTGTACAGTAGAATACGGCCCGCAAAATTGACCAATCACAGCGCACGTAATAACTGAGAGATAAAAAAAGTAGAAATAATGGCAGAAGGTTTTCGAAGAAGTAATATGATCATAAAATCGTATAAAATACGCAGACGACACCACATTTATATTAGACGGTTCGGAACATTTCCTCGAAGAAGCTCTCAGGCTATTAGATGTTTTTGGAAATACGTGCAGCAAATCGGAAGCCTTGTGGATTGGCTCAAGAGCAAAATACGATCTTAAACTTTGTCCGGAAAAAAAATTCAAATGGTCGAGTAAAAAAACTCAAAGCACTTTGAGTGTGGTCAGTATCTCAAAACTACAAAGACAGATTGGAAAAAGCAAAGAACATATTAGGCTGCTGGAAATTTCAGAGACTCAGTCTATTAGGAAAAATTATGGTTTTAAAAATGTCTAGTGGTATCACAATTTGCGTATATTCTTGCCCCTCTCCAAATGGATGTCGAAACAATTAAAGAGCTCAAGGCAATTTTTTACAAATTTCGTTGGAACGAAAAAGTAGACAAAATAAAGCTTAATGTAATAATAAACAACTATGCTGAAGGAGGACTTAAGATGATTGATATAGCTTCTTTTAATAAACCCCTTGAGGCTTATTGGATAAAAGAATCCCTCAGTATTGAAAACAGTAGCAGCTGGAAAAGTATCCTTGATTTGGAACTTCAACCCTACGGAGGCAAAGTGGTGCTACTAGGAAAGCTTGATAAAAAGGACATGCACACTATATTTAAGAAATCAGGCCCTTTTGTTAAAGAAATCCCTGAAATCTCGTCTGCCACCTCCTTTGAGGAGAAATTTACATCAGACAAACACCTTATGTCGTCACCTCTATGGTACAACTCGCTGATAAGAATTGACGATAACCCTGTCTTTTACAAGGACTGGTTTTTTTTAAGGGAATAACAAAAGTTTAAAATTTAATGGATGAATTTTCTAAGTTTCCGTCACCAAATGCTTTTCAAAATGAATACGGCCAGTAGGTTTCCCCTCTAAAATTTTACGGAATGATCTCAGCAATTAATTGTCTACGTAGACAGATAGACTGGAAACACAGGCTGGCTAATTGAAAGCTTCCATTTGAAATTCCTGGACAAAACCAAAATCATCAAGACTTGTTTAGAAAAAGCTTGTGTCAAGTAAAAACGAAAAACCAAAACAAAGCCAAGAAAAATGGCACAAGGAAATAAACATTGGCTCACACGAACACATCATCTGGAAAACAGCTTATGAATTGGCTTTTACATGTAGAGAGAACTCCAAACGTATAGTTTTTAACTTCAAATTATTACAACGGCAATTAGTGACCAATACCTTTCTCGAAAAAGTGGGACTTGTAGATGATGAGGTCTGTAATTTTTGTCACAGTGAGAGAGCAAGCCTTTACCACTTATTTTGGGAAAGTGGAAAAACAAAGCTCTTCTGGAAAGGCAAAGTCAAGACGGTCTGCCAATTTGCTCCTCACAGATCATGTGTTCAGTAAGCAGAAAAGACAGCTTCAAATTCCTTACCAAAGGAGATAAGATGACTTTCTTCATTGCATGGACAATGGTGTTTTGTAAACAAAGAGATTCAGTGCTGTTGTCCACAGGGCCGGGGTGAGCTTAAATACCAGGTCACCGACAAGCAAGCAGTGGAATGTTGCTGTTATGTTTGGATAGTATGCACACGAGAATTTTTGGCATCCAATCTTGACGTTACGTGACAAAGATAGCTTCCATGGGCAATAAAAAGCACCAACACAAACAGGAACTCTGTCTGTTAACGGAATTCCAAATCGACAGAGATAATAAGTCCTCGTTAGCAAAATAATTTTAATGTAGGTTCGATTGTTGTTGTTTCAGGTCAGCAAATATGAAAAGATGCTATTGTTAGTAAAGTGGGTTCTATTCTTTGCAGACTTAGCGTTGCCGCCCACATTTGAACAAGATAGAACCAACCCCATATCAAACGTCTGTTTTTGAAGCCGATGCTGACTTTCCAGCAAGCACAACCACCCAGGATGTACTCCAGGTATTTAGACACATCCTGCTCTGAAACAATCCCCCAAAATAGCAGCCATACAAAAGAAAAGAAACGAAAAAGACAGAGATAAGAAAACCGTCACTGTTATGTATTGGCATTATTTGATAGCATGTTGGCAAGTGTTACTGTGCACTTTTGCCGTACAAAGTAGACTTGGCACACAACTTTCCACCACTAAGACGCAAAGGTATCTCTTATAAAATTGATAAAACCAAAAGGAAATGCTTTGACACAAGCTCCTTCATGTTGTTACGAAGTTTCTTGTTGTTAGGAATGTACATTTGTTTTTAGCTCAAAACTTTGCTCGGTGCCCTTAAATCTTGGTTTTTTGCATGCACGCACCATTGACGCGGACACTTCAAATACAAAAGTTTCAGGGAAAATTATCTAGTAGAATTTTCTGTAAGCCATAAAACACGTTAAATTTTGTTCATACTGCCTGAAAAGTTAAAAAAATTGGGGAGTTTCCCAACAAAGGAATAGAAACGGTAGGTCGCCAGATTGCTTTTTCGGGTAATTTGCAAAAACTGGCATTTAGAGGACCTTTTTGTGGACCTGGCGTGTTGCCATGGTAACTGATATGACATCACAGACACCCTTAAAATATAGCTCAACAATAGAGATCCAAGGAGACATAGTTTGCCTACACCATTAAATATCCTTCTTTGTAATCTTACATCGTTTCGCAAACACTACATCGATGAAAAACCCTTTCAAGCCACCTTAAATTATCTTTGACAACCCTGAAATGAATTTTATGGACACTAATTGTTAATCTGAGACAACACTGACCTTTTAACCAATGCAACAGATGGGGTCTGTCTGAGCTCTTCCCTTACACAAAGAAATGCTCTGAAGGATAGAGAAATGGAAAGACCAGAAAATTAGGGCAACACAATTCTGATGATAAAATAAAATTTGCAAACCCAAGAAGACAACACAAGCTACAGTCATGCAAACAATCCTTGCAATGGGGGTTTTTACTTTGACTGTTATGCTTTTGTACAGTAGTCTGGTTTTGTTATGTTTTTCTTTAGTTAATCATTTTTCAGGAGAATGAAGCAATCCATTGCATTTGACACACTGGAAAACCAGGGCTGTCATTAAGGGCCGGGCCCGGGGATTTTCCCCTCATATTTTGAGGTATATTCCCGGCTACTTTGATATAAAATCAGCATGTTTACTACACTTCAGCAACTTGAATCCCCCGTTATTTTTTGGTATACACTGTATCCCGATCTACTTCAAAAATTAGTGACAGCCCTGCAAACACAAAACATTGAGATGATGGGTTAATAATTGAAAATTTGTAAAAGGGACAATCCCACTAATTTGCTTTCAAAATGTTGTCTAACTCTAAATGTAAACATGTCACCATGCTCTTAAGGCTATCACAAATATAAACAAGTGGTACTTACACCAAGCCTTAATTGATCCTGCCTTGTTTAGTGAAGCTTAAAAAAAATGAAAGGCAAAGTAGGAGTAAATGTTAACCCTTTCACTCCTGATGGTGCCAAATGGCACTTATAGATTTTACTCTGTCTAACACCACACGATTTTACTCGTCAATGGAGAACCCCTTAGGAGGGAAAGGGTTAACAATAATAATAATAATAATAATAATAATTGAAACTTATATAGCGCACTTTTCATGCCGAACATGATCAAATGTGCTTTACAATTCAATAAAATGAATAAAAATAAATAAAATTACAAGCAGTTATGATTAAAAATAAATTAATGTATAGATAATAATAATAATAATAATAATAATAATAATTACAAGGTAAACAATAAATATTTGACAAATTAAAATGTATAAGAATTACAAATTAAAAGCTTGTTTAAAAAGATATGTTTTCAGGTGGCACTTAAAACTTGAAAGAGAGTCAAGGCTAGATATATTACAGGGCATATTACATACATGTAATTTGAAGTATATATATGAAATAATTCATATTTGTACTGCGGTTGTAGATACAAGTGAAGAGTGATCATCGCAGTAAATTTTCCAATTTAAGCAACTGGAAAGAAGAAGCCTGAAAAAATCAGGGCTTCAACGGGATTCGAACCCGTGACCTCCGCGATACCGGTGCGATGCTCTACCAACTGAGCTATGAAGCCACACATTGGGAGCGAGGTCAATGTTGAGTTCATATTTTCCCGCACAGTGAAGTGATGTGAAGTATATATATGAAATAATTCATATTTGTACTGCGGTTGTAGATACAAGTGAAGAGTGATCATCGCAGTAAATTTTCCAATTTAAGCAACTGGAAAGAAGAAGCCTGAAAAAATCAGGGCTTCAACGGGATTCGAACCCGTGACCTCCGCGATACCGGTGCGATGCTCTACCAACTGAGCTATGAAGCCACACATTGGGAGCGAGGTCAATGTTGAGTTCATATTTTCCCGCACAGTGAAGTGATGTGAAGTATATATATGAAATAATTCATATTTGTACTGCGGTTGTAGATACAAGTGAAGAGTGATCATCGCAGTAAATTTTCCAATTTAAGCAACTGGAAAGAAGAAGCCTGAAAAAATCAGGGCTTCAACGGGATTCGAACCCGTGACCTCCGCGATACCGGTGCGATGCTCTACTACTCTTCACTTGTATCTACAACCGCAGTACAAATATGAATTATTTCATATATATACTTCACATCACTTCACTGTGCGGGAAAATATGAACTCAACATTGACCTCGCTCCCAATGTGTGGCTTCATAGCTCAGTTGGTAGAGCATCGCACCGGTATCGCGGAGGTCACGGGTTCGAATCCCGTTGAAGCCCTGATTTTTTCAGGCTTCTTCTTTCCAGTTGCTTAAATTGGAAAATTTACTGCGATGATCACTCTTCACTTGTATCTACAACCGCAGTACAAATATGAATTATTTCATATATATACTTCACATCACTTCACTGTGCGGGAAAATATGAACTCAACATTGACCTCGCTCCCAATGTGTGGCTTCATAGCTCAGTTGGTAGAGCATCGCACCGGTATCGCGGAGGTCACGGGTTCGAATCCCGTTGAAGCCCTGATTTTTTCAGGCTTCTTCTTTCCAGTTGCTTAAATTGGAAAATTTACTGCGATGATCACTCTTCACTTGATACATGTAATTTGTTAAACAAAGTAGCTGTAACATAACAAGGAATTAGTCATTTGTTCAATACCAACAAATGACTAATCCAGTGTTTTCCTGTCTTTGTCATAAGATAGAAAAATGTGTTTGCTGTGATACATGTAATTTACTTTGGCAGACACACTGTAAGAAAATGAACTCCTAATGAAGCTGCAACCAGTTGCAAAATTGTTGAGACATTCGCAATCAAAAACGTCTCTTCTTTCTCTAAAACGCTGCTGCTAACAAATCTGTGACATGCAATACTCACCCCCTCCCTCTCCCCCTTTCAAAGTTGTTCCTCAAAGTTTCGAGCATGGTGCTCCGCCGTTAACAACTTTGATAAGAGGGGAAGGGGGAGGGAAAGCGGAAGATCATGGAAACGTCATTCAAGGCCAAATGGCGTACAGTGTCTCAAGTATTTTTGCAACTCGTTGTCTAATTAAGGTATAAAAGTGAACTTTGTTTTCTCTGGTATGAAGGATGCAACAATGGAGCTCAGCAATTAATTTTGAAGAACTATATTTCCTTATTATAGTATTAGACATATTGACGTTCTAGTTCGTCAGAGAGTATGCAAAAAACTAAATTTAAATTCGTCGAATTTTCTTAACTGGCAGTTAATGATGTAACAAATCGGAGTGTATTCTTTCCTTTTGTTCGTGCAACTTAATAGACGCCCTACGTCTAGGGCGTCTAGACATAGACGCCCAACTTAAAGCGTTTATAAGATATGACAGGTGTGAGACTTTTCAAGAGTTAACACTACCAGTAGAGAGCACACCATAGTCAATGCTCAATGCGAAGTGACGTTATTGACAATACTATCGCGCCAATACATAAGTGCTCACATTTGATTTTAGCCGAGAATAAAGACTGCCCCACAAGACTACTAGGCAATTCATTTTATCTGACAACAGTGTGGTAATTTCGTCCCTTTTATTTTGTAACGCAAGAACAAGTGGCAGGGCTATTTGGTCATGTAACATTCCGTGATTGCGTTACTTTTTGAGTAAATGGCTTTAGGAGAAAACTACTTGGGCTACTATCATTTCTTTCCAATCCTAAATAGTGACAAATGCCAAACGAGAACAGTGGTAAAACGATTATAAGTGTAATACGCATTTCCTTTGATTTTCTGACGGTCTACCATTTTAGCACGGTCTACCATCGAAGAGTAAGATATATGATATCTTATGTATTTTTTAGTGAACGCAACGGGGTAGACCGTGCTAGAATGGTAGACCGTTGAATTTCGTAACAGTCCTTTGTGGAAATTAGTAAAAAACGTTTCAATCAGTGTAACATAAACGATGCAAAGCATTGACAGCACTTTGGCATTTCATTTTATGTATTCTGCCGCTGTTTTCTAAGCAGCTGGATTTAATGGCACGCGATCACATTAGAATGTCTGTTTATGTGGCTAATTCGTTTACATCAACAACAGCTTATCTCCTCAATCTAGTGTCGGCTTTTGGCGTCATTTGAAAAGGTAAACCTCCTGCCTGACGGAGATTCACAGTAAATGGCTTAGAATCACGTCTTTACGGACCGTAACAGCAAAAACGGAGTTATATAAGTAGTCTATATCGAAGCTTAAGAATGTTTTCGGGTTTGCTCCGTAAAAGCAGTGAAATACGCTCCGATTACGTCGTACGATAAACAGCACAAAATGAGCTTTATCCGCTTGCCATTTTTAATCCACGTGATGTAAGACGATGAAACCCTATTTGTTTTAAACACCTCATTAAAAGCAAAAACTACAATAGCTCTCGCCCAGATTCCCTAACTAATAAAGTGGCCATACAGTGCACTAGCATTGAGACAACCAGTTGCAAAATTGTTGAGACATTCGCAATCAAAAACGTCTCTTCTTTCTCTAAAACGCTGCTGCTAACAAATCTGTGACATGCAATACTCACCCCCTCCCTCTCCCCCTTTCAAAGTTGTTCCTCAAAGTTTCGAGCATGGTGCTCCGCTGTTAACAACTTTGATAAGAGGGGAAGGGGGAGGGAAAGCGGAAGATCATGGAAACGTCATTCAAGGCCAAATGGCGTACAGTGTCTCAAGTATTTTTGCAACTCGTTGAAAAATGTGTTTGCTGTGATACATGTAATTTACTTTGGCAGACACACTGTAAGAAAATGAACTCCTAATGAAGCTGGCTCTTCGGTACCCTTCCAAGCTATCCCATTTTAGCGACTGGTTTACCCAAACAAGATGTGCCCACCAGACACATTTTATTGGAAAAGTTCAAATTCTTTCTTTCAAAAAATGAGTTACTGCAAAGTAAGAAAGATTTACCAAAGGTAGAAGAATGTCAGCTTTTGTTGCTTAAAGGGATGGACATCAATCCACTAATCGAAAAAAATCTGACTATGTCAATGACTGGAAAGGCCTCCCTCTGCCATTGGATTGGCTGGGTTGCTTCTGTTACATACTGCTTTACAGTGTATATGGGAATTCTCGATAGTGATTTAAACTGTATCAATATTGCAAAACATTCATAACTACAGGGCCATAACAGTTCTACAAATTATTGCCATATTATTGGCCATATACATGTATGCCTGACTGTGATTCCAGGTTTCTTGGAATTTAAGTCATTATCAGTAATCCAATCAGTGATTTGCATTATCAGTCATCCAGTCAGTGATCATTAGCAGTCATCAGTCATCCAATCAGTGATCTCCACATGACCATTAAATGTATTCTTAGAATAATTAGATTGCAATCAATTCACATTTTGAAAGAACAACAACAACAATTCCTTCCCTTCATGTTTTACATAAATAAATAAATAAATACTTAATTGACCACTCCCCTAAAGGGGCTTTTCAGGGCCAATGAAACAAATAATGCAAATGAAAACAACAGAGTTAAGAATCCCAACTGGCGGGAGGCAGCCAGTTGGCTATTTACAAGGATGACCGAGGAGTTGAACCACTGGCACTCACCCAGAACAACTCCAGCTAGTGGCCAGAGCCGGATTTGAACCCGGGTCACTGCATTGAAAATCAGCGCCCTAAACCACTCGGCCATCCTGCCTCCATGTAGAAAAATTACCCAAATCATGTATAAACAGGGTTGGACACTTAATTTTGAGAGTATTCGCCATTCAGGTGAGTGACCCTCACCCCCCCCCCCCTGCCTCGCAATGTCATCCAGCACATGGCAGACCAAGGACTATCCAAGGATTATTACTTCAATGAAAAATTCTATTTAAAGACAGCAAACCCCAAGAAAACACAATGGAGACTCTTACTTTATATTTCAAATAGTTTTTTTATTGATGAATCTTTGTGACATCCCTGCAGTTTGCAAGTAAATGTGTCTGTTCTTCTCGGGAGCGGTGATCACTGACGGCTCGATAGTGACCAGCAGTATCACTGCTGGTCAAGTACATGTGTTATGTAATTATCACTAACAGGAGGCCATGTTATGTTGCCTTTCAGCGCCAATTTACTAGACAGTTCGGAATGTAAAACTTTGCAAAATAGAAATGGAAAGTTTATGTTTAGGAATTTTCTCAGCAAATATTATCTAAATAATTTCTTGGCGACGAAAATTGCACTTGTCAAACGGGCGAGTGATCAATGATTTGTGCTCGCCCGAAACTTAAAACACTCGCCTGGGTGAGCGGGCAAGTGCTAATATCCAACCCTGTATAATTATTACATTTCCCAAGGAAATCCAATACATTATCCAGGGCTGTGCTCTAGCGGCGCCCGGTCAACCCTGGAGACTTACTCTTGCCACTGGGTGACCACGAAATAATATTTAATTTTGCACCGAACTTACATGCTGGGCGCCCTGGATTTCAAAGGTTTAGAGGGTTGGACACCCAACTACTTTTCTTAGAGCACAGCATTGATTATCTGAGCATTTCCTAAACAAAAACAATATCAGTACTGTATTAAGGTAAAATACCTTGATTTTGCCCCTTTACTGGTTTCAGGAAGCATTGCCCTGCATGGTTTGAAATACTCTTCAACCTTCTCAGAAAGCTAAGGCATCTCTCTCCCTTTTCACTCTCAAGCTACATACACAATATTTGATCTTTCTGATTCTTCAAGTTCTGATTGCCAGGAAAACTTGATTCTGATTTCTACCATGTCAACAGAAAAGCAAACACAGTTGTTGCATGCAAACACCACAAAGTCCCCTGTCGAAAAAAATACAACAAAAATCAAATACTTTAATCTTAAAATCAAAACATTTTAACAATCCAAATCCATACTTTTGACTTATGTTGGCAAGTTCACTGATTTTGGGGAGTTTTAAGAACATCTCTAGCACAAACACCAATTTGTAAACAAAAGTCTGTGTATTCATAAAGCTGGTTTCAGTTGTGTTACAGTGTAACTCTGACCCTATCCACTTTTATGGGGGTACTTTAGAATAGGAACACTGGGAATACACCGTAGATCATTAAAATGATTCAGCCTAAAAACTCTGAATCCATTTCTCTGGTATTCTCTTTCATGATTGAATGAGATTAAACCATGTTACTTTGATCAAAATTACCCAAGCACCAGCTTGTTGAGCAGAGGGTTGCAGGTTCAAACCCTAAGACTACATGTACACCTCAAACCAGAATCTAATAATAGATAACATCATGCTGGCTGCACGCTCAACATCTACATGTACATGTACATTACCTCAGTTCAGATGATTGTGTCACTGAGGAGTAACATTAAGCTGTTGGTCTCATGTTGTCCTTCATATGCAAAAACTTGAGGGGGGCATAAAAGAACAATAATTCGCACACTTATTGAAAAGAGTAGGGAACAATCCTGCTGTTGTGATCTGCCCTCATGATCGCATATCATGACTTGTAGCAATCTCACTTGCGGCCGACTGGAAACTTGCAGTGAAAATTGAATAGGAGGTAGTACATGTATGTATATGTAAAGGACTGCATGTGTGAAGTATTTGTTCTAAGCTTGTATCTTCCTGGCATACTGTAAAATACCAGTTAAAAGTGCTCTTTAGAATCAGCCTCTTTTCTTTTTCTCTTCTTTCCTGCTTTCTGACAACGTTTTTATGATTTAGTTAAATTACGCTTGCTCCGAACTGTAAATATTTCTTCCCAGTACGAAAAAGCACGTCGGAAAAACTGAGTTTAGCTCGTTGAGCACCACGTGGGCCCTTTAACAGCACAGTACAAGAACCTGAGCAAAGCTCGGCATGGTAGCATCGTATCAGCAGTCAATTATCAATGGTAATTTCTATTCGGAACTTACCAATGTTACCGTAACCCTCATTTAGTTTTGAAACGTTCAGGAAACTTCGTTGTCGTCCTAGTTTCGAAATAATCCTCTTGTGATCAGTTTGTGAGCATCACCAACGAACGCGGATAAAAAAATCCCAGTTTTCGCGCCCGGAACAAACGTTACGTAATGTAAGAATCATCGTACGGTCGCGTTCTTGGTGCGGGCTCTGGGGGATTGGAAATGAGCCAAAGTTTTCCCATCTCCTTGGCGCGATCGTTCAGAGACAGTAGTCCTGCAAACAGGAATGTACCGCAGCACAACCAAAGATTTCAGACACCGTCATCAAGGGACAGCAGTCTAAATAATGGAGGGGTGCTAGAAAATCTCAGAAGCCGTCTGTTTGCACCGTACACGTGTGTGGTCCGAGAACAATGAACATGCAGTCAGCCTCTAGCCTGCAAACAGGCTCTCCGTATGGGTTATTCCGAGATTTGCTTTCTAATGGCGCGCGGTCAAAAGCTAGGGGATTGGCTAGGGGATCGCGCTCGGTTGGAAATCGACTTCGAATCGGATTTCGTTCGTAACGTTACCGAGCTCGGTGAACTCGTTGCCTTCAAATTTTTCATGGGGGAGGGGTGGTGGAACGGGGAAACATTCCTCTTTGTTTTTCTCAATATATGTGGCCAAAATCTCATTTCCCCAGAAATACCCGTTATTGTTTTGCTCCTCCGAGCCTCGGAAGTGTATCAACTGGTCGAAAATCGAGGTTGACCCTGTTTTAAACATTCCTCTCTGGATATATCAAAAGGATGCGAAATTGGCCAACGTAACTGCACTGTAGTGTTTTATAATAAACAAAGTTATGAGCCATCCCGTTTTTGGTTTCTGTTTCTGTTCGTTTTGTTTTATTTTTACATCCTCGGCTCTATTTTTTTCTCAGACTCCGTTTTCTCTCGTTCATGTAATTTCAAGGCTCCTTGGGACCCTTATGGGAGTCTAGTTGTGGTCTAACTTGCCTTTTCCAAATTAATAGAGTGATAGGGTTTAAAATGTTTTCATCAATATCATGTTTATTGCTTTAAACAGTAATAAGAAAATATGTAAAATGAACTTGAAGAAAAAGTATATATTAGTCACAGCAGCAAACGCTTTTCATTTGACTCTGACTTCTTCCCTGTCACGGTGTCAATAATAATATTTCGTGCACTAATTCGATATTCAATGCAATAACAATGCTTGGACTTAAGATCATCATGAACTTCAAGATTGATTCTGCCCATTGTGTTTCAATTTAATGGTTGTACTTAAGATCACGAAACCGGCGGTCAGTGTTGGCTTTTTTTTATCTTGATTAACAGAAATAAGAATGATATGCAATAACATTAACTGAGTGTAACAAAAAGCGCACTTATGTCAAAGGAGAACACGCCTTTATTTAAAATTACTGACTTGGATTATAATTTTTGAAATCACTGGTGATCCTCACCCATCGTAGGCCTTTTTGGTTTTAATTTTCTGTTATACTTCAAAATGGAAATGTAACAATACCAACCTACGAAATTCCATGGATAAACAAATATTAATATTGGCAAAAAACCGAGTGATTTGAAAATGGGTGTAATAAGGTGGTAATTGAACTTCGTGAATTGCAAATTGGGTCGGAAATCATATGTGTAAAATCATACACAAGTAGGACAACTTCATAGAGGTATTTCTAGACTGTATTGACTGAAATCAGAGATAACTCGATAACAAGACTTCGACTTTCTCACAAGACAACATTCTCAGAAAGCTACAAGAGTTCAACGTTCAGATCGTGGGGGGTGTCACGTGAAACTCACGTGACAGTTGGATTCAGTTTTCGACATCATACTCACGCGCAAGATTTTGAAATCACGCGCATGGTTTCAGACCAATTCAAATGTCACTCCACTCAGGCAATTTCATACATTGATGATCGAAAGGCGTATAAAGGTTCAAACACATAAGCCGTAAAGTATTATGTATTGACTGGGTATTCAGAAATATTTTTGACATTTTTTACGTGGTTGTTTCCCGCTAACATTCAGGAAGAAAAATCACTAAAGTGAGCCTATATGCTATAGATGAAATTGAACAAGGAAATAAAACATAAATAGCGGTAGGGAATATGATAAAAGCTGATAAACCAATCGCAGTTTAAGAATTGTAGTCTCTTTCTAACATTCCACTTAGAAAGTGACAGTCATAATCTTGACAGTAACCAAGCGAAGGTCTCGATACGAGTATACGTTAACCGCTCTTACCAGTAAATCTATATAAGATTTAACTACGGCTTTATCTTCTTTAAACCTTTAACTGCTCATCTCTTCTCTTACCGCTTTTTGTGTTTTATTGCTAATTAAGCCATGATGGCCCAAACAACGGAAACCTACATATATATGTTGTGCCGCGTAGCACTATGAACACAAGTGGTGAAACAGAGAATTAACTCTGCAGTGTAAATTAAAGTGCTAGAGAAATCCATGAAAAACCCACTGGGCGTTAGCCCTAGTAAAGGGTATCAGGGAACCACATGAGGCAAAGAAAAAATTCTTATGACCTCGGTGGGAATCGAACCCACGACCTCCGGATTAGATCTACCGTTGCTCTGCCGACTAAGCTACGAGGTCAGACAGAGAAAGTCGTGGAGGTCGTGGGTTCGATTCCCACCGAGGTCATAAGAATTTTTTCTTTGCCTCGTGTGGTTCCCTGATACCCTTTACTTGGGCTAACGCCCAGTGGGTTTTTCATGGGTTTCTCTAGCACTTTAATTTACACTGCAGAGTTAATTCTCTGTTTCACCAACAGAAACCTACAGCTCTATATTATTTTCAAATTGGACGAAAAATGTTTACATATAGAAAGTCATACTGTTGTCAAAATCTTGACGAAAGTCATAAAACAGGCGTGTGTACAGGAAATTGCAAAGGCAAAATAGCTAAGAAATTACTCATTATGGCATCATGACTACCACCTCTCCATTGCCGCCACATTCTCTCGTCCAAATAGGATTGCAGATCTTCTCTCCGCAGTCCCGTTCTTCTATTTCGGCCCAGTTTAAGTTGGCTCCAGGCAGATTCCACTTCTTGCGTGTGCACGCCTGTGCGAGGATCCACGAAATTGTGCGCATGTACCACCACTTGGTGTGCTTTAACGTTAGGCAGCCCAGTCCAACGACGGTATGCTGCCCAGTCGTCAGAGTGTACGTCAGTTCCCGGTAGAAGACATCTCTGCACAATTGGCAACAGAGTAGCGGCATCTCTTCTCTCGACGACTTGAAAGTAGCCTCTTGCGGGACTGTGTTCCACCCAAAGACCCAAGCATCACGGGCAGCCCTCCTCCCTCTGTTGTACTGTAAGGAAAAATGTGCGGAAGTCATTGTGTGAGGAAGCCATAAGATGCTTACTGTCATTGAGGCCAAGTACCGCTATGATAACTTAAATGATGCGTAACCAACATGTATCCACAATGGAAACATAAGTATTAACCGCTCAATAAGACTTGCCCTCTGCAAAAGACAAGGTCCAAATCTGACGAGAAATCTTTCGTAAAGGCAGTGATCACGCTTCCGTTTATTGTGAAACTGGGATTGCCATATAAAAAGAACAAAGATAAAATGTTTAATTTAAACCAAATATATAAGCCAAAAACAGGGGGCTTGAATCTTGCGGAGGCCGCCAGATTAAAGATGTGGTATTCTGCTCACCATCTGCAGTTTAAAGTACGGGTCGCTCACAAGACAATATTTTATCACAGAATTAAGCACAATGATTGAAGGTACCATTCGATATCCCTAGTGATAAGAAAATAGGCAGGTGCAAAACTCTGAACAGGCAAACAGACCAGAGCGGATCCCTTAGTCTGAGTATGATCAACTCTAATCAATACTTACAATTTGAATAACTCTAGTAAAACTGTTCATTTTGACAGATGAAGGGTCTGAGGAGGAAATAAAACCAGCAGAAAAGGCAGAAGAAAAACACAAGAGGAAAAGGAAAAACAACAGGAAAACGACAGAGAGGAGAAAAAAACACAAAACAGAACGTAAAGAATCAATGAAACGAACAAACAAACAAATTATACAAACCAAATTGAGTTTTATTTTCAGAAAAGAATATTTCTGGCAATAGTAGGGTCACTTTTGGATACAATTTGAACCTGAACTCATTTCAGCGGCTGAACACATTTAGTATTATTTACAGTAAGAGACTGGTCAAACAGTACAGGGGGTGGCCGGAGTATTTGGAATTGTGGGGTATAAAAATGATCACATGGCTCACCCCCTTCTTTTTACACAAAACTGCGCGACCCACCCCTAAAATCAAATACGATTTCTGGTTGGAGAAGGTACTGCATGGATTTTTGATTATTTTGATGCATGTTAAGATATGTTTGTTAAGAAAATGCTAATTAAAAGCACTTTCTCCTTTTTCATAAAAAAGGGTTTTAATATGTAAAAGCACCTCGTGGCTTCCTTAAAATTGTTCATCCCACCCTTAACTAAGGTCTAAAAACTGATGACTCACCCCCTGTCTATACTTTTTGACCAGTCTCTAATAAAAAAAAATCAGCCAGTAAGTATTTGTTAAGTGCTCTTTATTAGTAATACTGTCAATCTACAGTGTTGGCCAGTTTGATTAATGAGAATATTATTATCTATATATTTGAATTCCTTGCCAATAATTATAATACAATACAATACATTTATTAATTCTCCCAAAATTTACATGTGTTAAAAGAATTAAATTTGGATACAAGAAGTACAATTAAATTTTAAATTTTATATACCTAATAAGCAATTAATTAAACATAGTAGCTCTTCGTTGGTGAGCCAACCAAGTTCATGTAAGACTGGTGTAATGCATGGTTCAATTCTACCTGTAACCATCTCCTTCCCTGGCAACCCCCGGGACAAGTGATGGGGAAGTGCTTGAAGGGATCTAGTGCCCAGGGGGTAGGGGGCCGAGCAATCTGAATATTCTTGTGAAGTTTCCCACTTTTCGGTTCACGATGTCGCCGAACCGGTTGAAGAATACCGAATATTGGTCCAAAATGCCGAGTCCTCTGAGCTGGTTGATTTAAACTGTAAAGGGCCAGACTTTTTAATACTCTATTGAAAGGTATTCATTTGACTCAGAAGCACTACAAAAATTAATTTGATCGAAAACTCGCGGTTTCATTAATGTAGTATTAATGTTCTGTCCACTAGTGCGGTTACAGTTTTTTTCGTTTCCCTGCTAGCAGAGGCTTCTTTTCCTTGTGACTTAATGCAAGGAAAAGAGGCTTCTGATGGCACGGAAATTTTTCGTCAGCTTTCTTTTTCAAGGGACAGCGTTCATATTTTTATTATATAACCGTGAACAGGTAGCATCCTTTGTTCAAAACCGTACCTCTAGAAGAGCGTGTACGTTTTTGACAAAACGTCTATTGTTCGAAATCGATATTGTTAAGTCCATTTTTCACTCATAACGCCGTATTTATGTCGTCTCCTATTACGATACTGTACATAGTCTTTTTCTATTAATTTTGCAACAGTAGGTGTCCCCAATTAGCTCTTTGAGCTAAATACATAGACACGGTAATAAAGATTTTATTATTATTATTATTATTATTATTATATGTGGTTTATAAGGAGCCCCAGGGGTTGGAATAAACCGCCAAGTACGAAAAAACTTGCAAATCCCCGGGGGTGTGCCCGGAGGGGGGAGCATGGTAACACGTAGAATTGAACCATGCATAATTATAAGTATTCGGCCGGCAAAGTTTTGGATAATTTCTAGTTTATGTATGTTTTCTTTAGAAGTCCCAGACCATACAGTCGAGCAGTAGAACAGTTTGCTAAATACTAGGTTAATAGTTAATGTTACATATTTTCTTATTACTGTTAAAAGCAATAAACATGATATTGATGAAAACATTTTAAACCCTATCACTCTATTAATTTGGAAAAGGCAAGTTAGACCACAACTAGACTCCCATAAGGGTCCCAAGGAGCCTTGAAATTACATGAACGAGAGAAAACGGAGTCTGAGAAAAAAATAGAGCCGAGGATGTAAAAATAAAACAAAACGAACAGAAACAGAAACCAAAAACGGGATGGCTCATAACTTTGTTTATTATAAAACACTACAGTGCAGTTACGTTGGCCAATTTCGCATCCTTTTGATATATCCAGAGAGGAATGTTTAAAACAGGGTCAACCTCGATTTTCGACCAGTTGATACACTTCCGAGGCTCGGAGGAGCAAAACAATAACGGGTATTTCTGGGGAAATGAGATTTTGGCCACATATATTGAGAAAAACAAAGAGGAATGTTTCCCCGTTCCACCACCCCTCCCCCATGAAAAATTTGAAGGCAACGAGTTCACCGAGCTCGGTAACGTTACGAACGAAATCCGATTCGAAGTCGATTTCCAACCGAGCGCGATCCCCTAGCCAATCCCCTAGCTTTTGACCGCGCGCCATTAGAAAGCAAATCTCGGAATAACCCATACGGAGAGCCTGTTTGCAGGCTAGAGGCTGACTGCATGTTCATTGTTCTCGGACCACACACGTGTACGGTGCAAACAGACGGCTTCTGAGATTTTCTAGCACCCCTCCATTATTTAGACTGCTGTCCCTTGATGACGGTGTCTGAAATCTTTGGTTGTGCTGCGGTACATTCCTGTTTGCAGGACTACTGTCTCTGAACGATCGCGCCAAGGAGATGGGAAAACTTTGGCTCATTTCCAATCCCCCAGAGCCCGCACCAAGAACGCGACCGTGCGATGATTCTTACATTACGTAACGTTTGTTCCGGGCGCGAAAACTGGGATTTTTTTATCCGCGTTCGTTGGTGATGCTCACAAACTGATCACAAGAGGATTATTTCGAAACTAGGACGACAACGAAGTTTCCTGAACGTTTCAAAACTAAATGAGGGTTACGGTAACATTGGTAAGTTCCGAATAGAAATTACCATTGATAATTGACTGCTGATACGATGCTACCATGCCGAGCTTTGCTCAGGTTCTTGTACTGTGCTGTTAAAGGGCCCACGTGGTGCTCAACGAGCTGAACTCAGTTTTTCCGACGTGCTTTTTCGTACTGGGAAGAAATATTTACAGTTCGCAGCAAGCGTAATTTAACTAAATCATAAAAACGTTGTCAGAAAGCAGGAAAGAAGAGAAAAAGAAAAGAGGCTGATTCTAAAGAGCACTTTTAACTGGTATTTTACAGTATGCCAGGAAGATACAAGCTTAGAACAAATACTTCACACATGCAGTCCTTTACATATACATACATGTACTACCTCCTATTCAATTTTCACTGCAAGGTTCCAGCCGGCCGCAAGTGAGATTGCTACAAGTCATGATATGCGATCATGAGGGCAGATCACAACAGCAGGATTGTTCCCTACTCTTTTCAATAAGTGTGCAAATTATTGTTCTTTTATGCCCCCGTCAAGTTTTTGCATATGAAGGACAACATGAGACCAACAGCTTAATGTTACTCCTCAGTGACACAATCATCTGAACTGAGGTAATGTACATGTACATGTAGATGTTGAGCGTGCAGCCAGCATGATGTTATCTATTATTAGATTCTGGTTTGAGGTGTACATGTAGTCTTAGGGTTTGAACCTGCAACCCTCTGCTCAACAAGCTGGTGCTTGGGTAATTTTGATCAAAGTAACATGGTTTAATCTCATTCAATCATGAAAGAGAATACCAGAGAAATGGATTCAGAGTTTTTAGGCTGAATCATTTTAATGATCTACGGTGTATTCCCAGTGTTCCTATTCTAAAGTACCCCCATAAAAGTGGATAGGGTCAGAGTTACACTGTAACACAACTGAAACCAGCTTTATGAATACACAGACTTTTGTTTACAAATTGGTGTTTGTGCTACAGATGTTTTTAAAACTCCCCAAAATCAGTGAACTTGCCAACATAAGTCAAAAGTATGGATTTGGATTGTTAAAATGTTTTGATTTTAAGATTAAAGTATTTGATTTTTGTTGTATTTTTTTTGACAGGGGACTTTGTGGTGTTTGCATGCAACAACTGTGTTTGCTTTTCTGTTGACATGGTAGAAATCAGAATCAAGTTTTCCTGGCAATCAGAACTTGAAGAATCAGAAAGATCAAATATTGTGTATGTAGCTTGAGAGTGAAAAGGGAGAGAGATGCCTTAGCTTTCTGAGAAGGTTGAAGGGTATTTCAAACCATGCAGGGCAATGCTTCCTGAAACCAGTAAAGGGGCAAATCAAGGTATTTTACCTTAATACAGTACTGATATTGTTTTTGTTTAGGAAATGCTCAGATAATCAATGCTGTGCTCTAAGAAAAGTAGTTGGGTGTCCAACCCTCTAAACCTTTGAAATCCAGGGCGCCCAGCATGTAAGTTCGGTGCAAAATTAAACATTATTTCGTGGTCACCCAATGGCAAGAGTAAGTCTCCAGGGTTGACCGGGCGCCGCTAGAGCACAGCCCTGGATAATGTATTGGATTTCCTTGGGAAATGTAATAATTATACAGGGTTGGATATTAGCACTCGCCCGCTCACCCAGGCGAGTGTTTTAAGTTTCGGGCGAGCACAAATCATTGATCACTCGCCCGTTTGACAAGTGCAATTTTCGTCGCCAAGAAATTATTTAGATAATATTTGCTGAGAAAATTCCTAAACATAAACTTTCCATTTCTATTTTGCAAAGTTTTACATTCCGAACTGTCTCGTAAATTGGCGCTGAAAGGCAACATAACATGGCCTCCTGTTAGTGATAATTACATAACACATGTACTTGACCAGCAGTGATACTGCTGGTCACTATCGAGCCGTCAGTGATCACCGCTCCTGAGAAGAACAGACACATTTACTTGCAAACTGCAGGGATGTCACAAAGATTCATCAATAAAAAAACTATTTGAAATATAAAGTAAGAGTCTCCATTGTGTTTTCTTGGGGTTTGCTGTCTTTAAATAGAATTTTTCATTGAAGTAATAATCCTTGGATAATCCTTGGTCCTTGGTCTGTCTGGGGGGGGGTGAGGGTCACTCACCTGAATGGCGAATACTCTCAAAATTAAGTGTCCAACCCTGTTTATACATGATTTGGGTGATTTTTCTACATGGAGGCAGGATGGCCGAGTGGTTTAGGGCGCTGATTTTCAATGCAGTGACCCGGGTTCAAATCCAGCTCTGGCCACTAGCTGGAGTTGTTCTGGGTGAGTGCCTGGTTCAACTCCTCGGTCATCCTTGTAAATAGCCAACTGGCTGCCTCCCGCCAGTTGGGATTCTTAACTCTGTTGTTTTCATTTGCATTATTTGTTTCATTGGCCCTGAAAAGCCCCTTTAGGGGAGTGGTCAATTAAGTATTTATTTATTTATTTATGTAAAACATGAAGGGAAGGAATTGTTGTTGTTGTTCTTTCAAAATGTGAATTGATTGCAATCTAATTATTCTAAGAATACATTTAATGGTCATGTGGAGATCACTGATTGGATGACTGATGACTGCTAATGATCACTGACTGGATGACTGATAATGCAAATCACTGATTGGATTACTGATAATGACTTAAATTCCAAGAAACCTGGAATCACAGTCAGGCATACATGTATATGGCCAATAATATGGCAATAATTTGTAGAACTGTTATGGCCCTGTAGTTATGAATGTTTTGCAATATTGATACAGTTTAAATCACTATCGAGAATTCCCATATACACTGTAAAGCAGTATGTAACAGAAGCAACCCAGCCAATCCAATGGCAGAGGGAGGCCTTTCCAGTCATTGACATAGTCAGATTTTTTTCGATTAGTGGATTGATGTCCATCCCTTTAAGCAACAAAAGCTGACATTCTTCTACCTTTGGTAAATCTTTCTTACTTTGCAGTAACTCATTTTTTGAAAGAAAGAATTTGAACTTTCCCAATAAAATGTGTCTGGTGGGCACATCTTGTTTGGGTAAACCAGTCGCTAAAATGGGATAGCTTGGAAGGGTACCGAAGAGCCAGCTTCATTAGGAGTTCATTTTCTTACAGTGTGTCTGCCAAAGTAAATTACATGTATCACAGCAAACACATTTTTCTATCTTATGACAAAGACAGGAAAACACTGGATTAGTCATTTGTTGGTATTCAACAAATGACTAACTCCTTGTTATGTTACAGCTACTTTGTTTAACAAATTACATGTATGTAATATGCCCTGTAATATATCTAGCCTGCCCTGTAATATATCTAGCCTTGACTCTCTTTCAAGTTTTAAGTGCCACCTGAAAACATATCTTTTTAAACAAGCTTTTAATTTGTAATTCTTATACATTTTAATTTGTCAAATATTTATTGTTTACCTTGTAATTATTATTATTATTATTATTATTATTATTATTATCTATACATTAATTTATTTTTAATCATAACTGCTTGTAATTTTATTTATTTTTATTCATTTTATTGAATTGTAAAGCGCATTTGATCATGTTCGGCATGAAAAGTGCGCTATATAAGTTTCAATTATTATTATTATTATTATTATTATTATTATTATTGTTAACCCTTTCCCTCCTAAGGGGTTCTCCATTGACGAGTAAAATCGTGTGGTGTTAGACAGAGTAAAATCTATAAGTGCCATTTGGCACCATCAGGAGTGAAAGGGTTAACATTTACTCCTACTTTGCCTTTCATTTTCTTTAAGCTTCACTAAACAAGGCTGGATCAATTAAGGCTTGGTGTAAGTACCACTTGTTTATATTTGTGATAGCCTTAAGAGCATGGTGACATGTTTACATTTGGAGTTAGACAACATTTTGAAAGCAAATTAGTGGGATTGTCCCTTTTACAAATTTTCAATTATTAACCCATCATCTCAATGTTTTGTGTTTGCAGGGCTGTCACTAATTTTTGAAGTAGATCGGGATACAGTGTATACCAAAAAATAACGGGGGATTCAAGTTGCTGAAGTGTAGTAAACATGCTGATTTTATATCAAAGTAGCCGGGAATATACCTCAAAATATGAGGGGAAAATCCCCGGGCCCGGCCCTTAATGACAGCCCTGGTTTTCCTTTTCAGTGTGTCAAATGCAATGGATTGCTTCATTCTCCTGAAAAATGATTAACTAAAGAAAAACATAACAAAACCAGACTACTGTACAAAAGCATAACAGTCAAAGTAAAAACCCCCATTGCAAGGATTGTTTGCATGACTGTAGCTTGTGTTGTCTTCTTGGGTTTGCAAATTTTATTTTATCATCAGAATTGTGTTGCCCTAATTTTCTGGTCTTTCCATTTCTCTATCCTTCAGAGCATTTCTTTGTGTAAGGGAAGAGCTCAGACAGACCCCATCTGTTGCATCGGTTAAAAGGTCAGTGTTGTCTCAGATTAACAAATAGTGTCCAAAAAATTCATTTCAGGGTTGTCAAAGATAATTTAAGGTGGCTTGAAAGGGTTTTTCATCGATGTAGTGTTTGCGAAACGATGTAAGATTACAAAGAAGGATATTTAATGGTGTAGGCAAACTATGTCTCCTTGGATCTCTATTGTTGAGCTATACTTTAAGGGTGTCTGTGATGTCATATCAGTTACCATGGCAACACGCCAGGTCCACAAAAAGGTCCTCTAAATGCCAGTTTTTGCAAATTACCCGAAAAAGCAATCTGGCGACCTACCGTTTCTATTCCTTTGTTGGGAAACTCCCTAATTTTTTTAACTTTTCAGGCAGTATGAACAAAATTTAACGTGTTTTATGGCTTACAGAAAATTCTACTAGATAATTTTCCCTGCAACTTTTGTATTTGAAGTTTCCGCGTCAATGGTGCGTGCATGCAAAAAACCAAGATTTAAGGGCACCGAGCAAAGTTTTGAGCTAAAAACAAATGTACATTCCTAACAACAAGAAACTTCGTAACAACATGAAGGAGCTTGTGTCAAAGCATTTCCTTTTGGTTTTATCAATTTTATAAGAGATACCTTTGCGTCTTAGCGGTGGAAAGTTGTGTGCCAAGTCTACTTTGTACGGCAAAAGTGCACAGTAACACTTGCCAACATGCTATCAAATAATGCTAATACATAACAGTGACGGTTTTCTTATCTCTGTCTTTTTCGTTTCTTTTCTTTTGTATGGCTGCTATTTTGGGGGATTGTTTCAGAGCAGGATGTGTCTAAATACCTGGAGTACATCCTGGGTGGTTGTCCTTGCTGGAAAGTCAGCATCGGCTTCAAAAACAGACGTTTGGTATGGGGTTGGTTCTATCTTGTTCAAATGTGGGCGGCAACGCTAAGTCTGCAAAGAATAGAACCCACTTTACTAACAATAGCATCTTTTCATATTTGCTGACCTGAAACAACAACAATCGAACCTACATTAAAATTATTTTGCTAACGAGGACTTATTATCTCTGTCGATTTGGAATTCCGTTAACAGACAGAGTTCCTGTTTGTGTTGGTGCTTTTTATTGCCCATGGAAGCTATCTTTGTCACGTAATGTCAAGATTGGATGCCAAAAATGCTCGTGTGCATACTATCCAAACATAACAGCAACATTCCACTGCTTGCTTGTCGGTGACCTGGTATTTAAGCTCACCCCGGCCCTGTGGACAACAGCACTGAATCTCTTTGTTTACAAAACACCATTGTCCATGCAATGAAGAAAGTCATCTTATCTCCTTTGGTAAGGAATTTGAAGCTGTCTTTTCTGCTTACTGAACACATGATCTGTGAGGAGCAAATTGGCAGACCGTCTTGACTTTGCCTTTCCAGAAGAGCTTTGTTTTTCCACTTTCCCAAAATAAGTGGTAAAGGCTTGCTCTCTCACTGTGACAAAAATTACAGACCTCATCATCTACAAGTCCCACTTTTTCGAGAAAGGTATTGGTCACTAATTGCCGTTGTAATAATTTGAAGTTAAAAACTATACGTTTGGAGTTCTCTCTACATGTAAAAGCCAATTCATAAGCTGTTTTCCAGATGATGTGTTCGTGTGAGCCAATGTTTATTTCCTTGTGCCATTTTTCTTGACTTTGTTTTGGTTTTTCGTTTTTACTTGACACAAGCTTTTTCTAAACAAGTCTTGATGATTTTGGTTTTGTCCAGGAATTTCAAATGGAAGCTTTCAATTAGCCAGCCTGTGTTTCCAGTCTATCTGTCTACGTAGACAATTAATTGCTGAGATCATTCCGTAAAATTTTAGAGGGGAAACCTACTGGCCGTATTCATTTTGAAAAGCATTTGGTGACGGAAACTTAGAAAATTCATCCATTAAATTTTAAACTTTTGTTATTCCCTTAAAAAAAAACAGTCCTTGTAAAAGACAGGTTTATCGTCAATTCTTATCAGCGAGTTGTACCATAGAGGTGACGGCATAAGGTGTTTGTCTGATGTGAATTTCTCCTCAAAGGAGGTGGCAGACGAGATTTCAGGGATTTCTTTAACAAAAGGGCCTGATTTCTTAAATATAGTGTGCATGTCCTTTTTATTAAGCTTTCCTAGTAGCACCACTTTGCCTCCGTAGGGTTGAAGTTCCAAATCAAGGATACTTTTCCAGCTGCTACTGTTTTCAATACTGAGGGATTCTTTTATCCAATAAGCCTCAAGGGGTTTATTAAAAGAAGCTATATCAATCATCTTAAGTCCTCCTTCAGCATAGTTGTTTATTATTACATTAAGCTTTATTTTGTCTACTTTTTTGTTCCAACGAAATTTGTAAAAAATTGCCTTGAGCTCTTTAATTGTTTCGACATCCATTTGGAGAGGGGCAAGAATATACGCAAATTGTGATACCACTAGACATTTTTAAAACCATAATTTTTCCTAATAGAGTGAGTCTCTGAAATTTCCAGCAGCCTAATATATTCTTTGCTTTTTCCAATCTGTCTTTGTAGTTTTGAGATACTGACCACACTCAAAGTGCTTTGAGTTTTTTTACTCGACCATTTGAATTTTTTTTCCGGACAAAGTTTAAGATCGTATTTTGCTCTTGAGCCAATCCACAAGGCTTCCGATTTGCTGCACATATTTCCAAAAACATCTAATAGCCTGAGAGCTTCTTCGAGGAAATGTTCCGAACCGTCTAATATAAATGTGGTGTCGCCTGCGTATTTTATACGATTTTATGATCATATTGCTTCTTCGAAAACCTGCCATTATTTCTACTTTTTTATCTCTCAGTTAGTACGTGCGCTGTGATTGGTCAATTTTGCGGGCCGTATTGTACTGTAAAGCCCGCTAAATTTGAAGGTTCGCTTTCCCGCATTCCTGATTAACCTCAGAGATATAACATATCCTACTAACCTTGTTTTCTCGGTCCATACTGTAAGTTTCGGATCCTCGTTTTTTCCCGTTGATTTATGGCCTGTCCGCTTTGTGCTTGGGCCATAAGCGAACGGGAAAAAACTCGGTCCATAACTTACAGTACGGACCTCGAACTTGGTTAGTAAGAGGTATAAAACGAACAAATAGGGCGGCAGGGGACAGCCCTGCCGAACTCCTCAATTAAGTTTGAAGAAATTACTTTCCCATCCATTATTTAAAATACAGCTTTCTATGTCGAAGTAGAGAACATTAATCCATTGTAATAATTGTGATCAGGAACCAAAAACGTCTTAAGTCCTTTGAATAAAAGACCATTCTGGTGTGTCAAAGGCTTCCTCAAAATCAAAAAAGTCCCGGAATGTTTTCGCTTTAGTATATTTAATAACATTGTCCATCAATCGAATAAGTTTAGGAAGCACAATTTTAATTTGGTTCGCTATGGCTTTAGTCGCAATCTTATAATCACAATTTAACAGCGTTAACAATCGCCAGTTTTTAACTAAATTGAGCTCGGCAGCCATTTTGGGTATAAGTTTCACGATACCTCGTGTTTGCAATACAGAATGTTTTCCTGTTTCATATGAGTAATTGAGAGCGTTTGTAAGAATATCAACCAAATCGTTCCAGAAAACCTTATAAAATTCACCGGGAAGACCATATGTTCCAGGGCTTTTATCCGAAGACAGTTT
This sequence comes from Galaxea fascicularis, assembly GCA_948470475.1. Lineage (NCBI taxonomy): Eukaryota > Metazoa > Cnidaria > Anthozoa > Scleractinia > Euphylliidae > Galaxea > Galaxea fascicularis. The sequence goes on along the minus strand of OX419341.1, from coordinate 28,720,759 downwards.
TAGGCGTATTTAGACATTCCTCCCTGTTGAGCAGTCCTTTGCAAGAAAATTCTTCTTTTTGATTCAAATGTCTTTTATTTGGTTGTTGGAAAAAGTCTTCAGTGAGGCACTCGTTGTTTATTTTGGAGCTATAGAGGCTTTCATAAAGGGAAACACATTCGTTCAAAATGTCTTTGTCGGTGACAACCAAATTGTTCTCATTAGTTGTAATTTGAGTTATAGTTCCCTGTTTGCAATGTCTTTTTCAAGAAAAATCAAGAAAGTACTTAGTATTTTTCTTACCTTAATTGTACCATCGAGAATTGGATCTGAGAGTAGCTTCTTTCAGTTTGGTATTCAATCAATAGCTCTAATTCTCCTTTCTTTGTTTCAAGTTCCAACCATACTTTTTGTTCATCTATGTAGGTATTTGTAATATCTTTTTCTGAAGTTTCAATTGACTGTTCCATATTCTCTCGTTCCTGCGTCATTTTCTTTTCCTTAGATGCTCCATATTTCATTGATTCCTCCCTTACTTTCAGTTTTACCATTTCCCAGAGGACAAACATATCCTTCGCATATTCATCCTTAGTTTGTTGTATAATTGATTTGATTTGGTTAACAGGTGCTTCCCATTTGTAATAAAGTCACATACTATGAAGCGTCCCCCGGGGTCTGAATAAGCTTTAGAAATTTGAAAGTCAAAATTGTTGTTAAAGAGAATGGCAACACCTGCAGTTTTGCTTGAGCCACAGCTAAATAGTTCTTGATATCCCCATTCTGCTCGGCAATCATGCTTATTTTCTCCAGTACAATGAACTTCTTAAAGGAAAAATATTGACATCTTTTTCGAGCGGAGCCAATTAAACGTTTCCCGGTGATTTGCCTTGTCTCCTAATCCTCTAAGAGACCCTATTTTAAGATCCATTTATTTGTTTACTTTGGTTTGTAATATAAATTTCCTTGGCCATCGATCCCCAAGAGCACTTCTGTGATTGATCAAAGGTGTAAATCAAAAAATAAACAAAAACAGGGTCAGAAAGTATGCGGACAAAAATACACAAAGACAGCAATAAAAACAGCCGTAGGACACAAAGAGTTGAAGTTTGCAATGCTGATTCGTTTTGCTTGCGGCCTATCTTCAAAACTCCCCGTTTGCGTACGCCCTCAATAAGAATTTAAGTTTGATTTTAATAGTGGCTTAAACGTTACACTTTCGCTGTGCTCAAGATTAGCGGCCATCGGATATCTCGAGTTCCTTGCCAGCAGACCAATACTCACCATTTATGTATAGTTTGTCTGGTTGGTTCCTTCGAGCTTGTTTCAGTGTTTCAAGTTGTACTTTTTGCCTGTTGACGATCTTGGTGGAGGGTCTTTGAACATTTGGTATTTTGTGCCTTGTAAAATCGATGACCCGGCGCCAATATTTCCTCGCAATCTTTATAACGTAAAAAGAGGGCTAGTATGGGTCGCAGTCCTCCATTCCTTCCCTTGCCTATTCGGTGAACCCGCTGAATCTCAGCAGTCTCTTGCATCTTTGTAACCAAGATCACGTTCCAAAAACTGTCGAAGCACTTCTTTGGTATCTTGTTGTTGATCTGCTGATATCTTTCTCTCCCCAATATTCATGAATTTATTACTATTCTCGCGTCAATGTTATCGAAGGGCAAAGGTGCAGTCTGCTTACATTCGACAGTGCTTGACCTTAGCGGTAGTCCACTAGCCCAGGACTAGTAGAAATTTGGTTTGGTTTGGTAAAATTTAAGAGTCACTAGCCACTGGACTACTTGTAATAGAAGAGTTTTGGAGATAGTATGATGATTGGCTACCAAACAACACCATTTGGCTAGTATATTTTAGACTCCACTAACCCTTGGACTACTTTGTTAAAAAGTTAAGGACGAGCGCTGTTCGAACAAGTAACTAACTTTATTTAACCAGAAGCAGTGTATTGTACACAGTGCAACGTCGTAAACTAACGTTCTTAGTGTGGTGTCCATTTTGTAAACATTGTGTAGTAATTCTTAAATAAAAACTTATAATAAAAAAGGAGAACTTTATTTAACCCGGGTAGCCGATTCAGCTACGTGGCGACTTTAAAGGCTGTCGTCAAAGCTTGGTTTGATTGGCACTGCCCTTGACCAATTTTGATCCTTTGTGTGTGTGATTAGTTGAAGAAGAACAAACAGTCGGAAAAAACTGTTAGAGTTTACACTTTTCTCAGTAAACTGCCACAAAGTCTACAATGTGGCCAATCCTCTGTGTCTGTGTACTTTACTTTTAACTGGGAAGTACCAAAGGCCTATGGTTTGGGGATTTACCAACAAAGCTTGGCACAGGGGTCCTTGGATGTAGAACCAATTTCAGTCGCCTCCTACTGGGAACATGAGACCCTCCGTGTGCAAGACACTCCAACAAACTGTCCCCAGCTACTACCTCGAGTCACAGCCGTATTGTTGTATGGGACCATTTATCGAAGCCTTAGCACTAAAATTCAAAGTGCTCGTCCACAGCCACCAGTAAGCAGGCAAACTAATGTTTTAAATAAATCAGTTACATGAAACAAGTAGCTCTTTCTCAAGAGCAAACAGAAAATTAAAAGAACTGGTCACACTGGAGACAGCACATAACACCATAAGAGCAAATCAAATTCGGAAAATAAAATTAATTAAAAACCACAAAAAAATTAAAGCGATGCCCTGGGTACTAATGATGAAAGAACCTCTCACCCCTCCCTCTCCAAGAAGAGAAGGCCTTCTCTACCCCCTGTGGAGAAAGGGAAAGAGTGCAAGTTCAACCCTTTTAACTTCACTCCATAAGAGAGAGAACGAAAAGGAGAATTCCGACTCCCAAGCTATCCCTAAGAAAACGGAAACAGAACTAGTGAGACTTCTTTGCACTGAGAACAAGAAGGATTAACTGTATCAATTTCTATACCTTTCTTTGTGCATTAGTTAAGAGAATTTGGGGTAATATCAACATAACCTCTGGCTGATAAGTTTGTCCAGTCACCTGGACAATATATTGAGAGGGTTGGGCTTACCTGTAAATGCATTGTTTTTTGTACCTTTCATCACTTCCATCAAAATGGTTCCAGTAACCCTGTTAACTTTTGGAAGGAAGAACAGTTGCTTGGGAGAATGTTGAAAATCAGGGATAAGTAGGAAATATTGAAAGTGGTTCAAACATTAAATTTAAAGTAAATAAATAGATCAAGCCCAGACCGTCCTCCTCCACCACAATAACGTGCCTCTTTCACATTTAACAGACTAATTTATGTGTATACCTTTTTACCTTTTCTCCCAATTTTACCTCTAACAACCCCTTACTTTAAGAACAAATATGCTAATCACTTCAAAGAGTTCAAGGGTCAACCTAGTAGTACTGTATAACAGAGCAGTTACTATGACAACGCATCACTATTCCTCCCTCCCTAAAAAACTTCACAACATATGAATAAATTACTTCTTCTTTACACATGCAACAAATGAATTTCTCCTAAATTTGTACATTCATTAATAGTTACACATCCAAATCTGAATAAATTATCCCGGAAGGGAGGGTTGGGAGTACCTCCCACCCTCCCTCTCCCACTCTGTCGAGTGGAAGAAGGGAGGGTTGGGAGTACCTCCCACCCTCCCTCTCCCACTCTGTCGAGTGGAAGAAGGGAGGGTTGGGAGTACCTCCCACCCTCCCTCTCCCACTCTGTCGAGTGGAAGAAGGGAGGGTTGGGAGTACCTCCCACCCTCCCTCTCCCACTCTGTCGAGTGGAAGAAGGGAGGGTTGGGAGTACCTCCCACCCTCCCTCTCCCACTCTGTCGAGTGGAAGAAGGGAGGGTTGGGAGTACCTCCCACCCTCCCTCTCCCACTCTGTCGAGTGGAAGAAGGGAGGGTTGGGAGTACCTCCCACCCTCCCTCTCCCACTCTGTCGAGTGGAAGAAGGGAGGGTTGGGAGTACCTCCCACCCTCCCTCTCCCACTCTGTCGAGTGGAAGAAGGGAGGGTTGGGAGTACCTCCCACCCTCCCTCTCCCACTCTGTCGAGTGGAAGAAGGGAGGGTTGGGAGTACCTCCCACCCTCCCTCTCCCACTCTGTCGAGTGGAAGAAGGGAGGGTTGGGAGTACCTCCCACCCTCCCTCTCCCACTCTGTCGAGTGGAAGAAGGGAGGGTTGGGAGTACCTCCCACCCTCCCTCTCCCACTCTGTCGAGTGGAAGAAGGGAGGGTTGGGAGTACCTCCCACCCTCCCTCTCCCACTCTGTCGAGTGGAAGAAGGGAGGGTTGGGAGTACCTCCCACCCTCCCTCTCCCACTCTGTCGAGTGGAAGAAGGGAGGGTTGGGAGTACCTCCCACCCTCCCTCTCCCACTCTGTCGAGTGGAAGAAGGGAGGGTTGGGAGTACCTCCCACCCTCCCTCTCCCACTCTGTCGAGTGGAAGAAGGGAGGGTTGGGAGTACCTCCCACCCTCCCTCTCCCACTCTGTCGAGTGGAAGAAGGGAGGGTTGGGAGTACCTCCCACCCTCCCTCTCCCACTCTGTCGAGTGGAAGAAGGGAGGGTTGGGAGTACCTCCCACCCTCCCTCTCCCACTCTGTCGAGTGGAAGAAGGGAGGGTTGGGAGTACCTCCCACCCTCCCTCTCCCACTCTGTCGAGTGGAAGAAGGGAGGGTTGGGAGTACCTCCCACCCTCCCTCTCCCACTCTGTCGAGTGGAAGAAGGGAGGGTTGGGAGTACCTCCCACCCTCCCTCTCCCACTCTGTCGAGTGGAAGAAGGGAGGGTTGGGAGTACCTCCCACCCTCCCTCTCCCACTCTGTCGAGTGGAAGAAGGGAGGGTTGGGAGTACCTCCCACCCTCCCTCTCCCACTCTGTCGAGTGGAAGAAGGGAGGGTTGGGAGTACCTCCCACCCTCCCTCTCCCACTCTGTCGAGTGGAAGAAGGGAGGGTTGGGAGTACCTCCCACCCTCCCTCTCCCACTCTGTCGAGTGGAAGAAGGGAGGGTTGGGAGTACCTCCCACCCTCCCTCTCCCACTCTGTCGAGTGGAAGAAGGGAGGGTTGGGAGTACCTCCCACCCTCCCTCTCCCACTCTGTCGAGTGGAAGAAGGGAGGGTTGGGAGTACCTCCCACCCTCCCTCTCCCACTCTGTCGAGTGGAAGAAGGGAGGGTTGGGAGTACCTCCCACCCTCCCTCTCCCACTCTGTCGAGTGGAAGAAGGGAGGGTTGGGAGTACCTCCCACCCTCCCTCTCCCACTCTGTCGAGTGGAAGAAGGGAGGGTTGGGAGTACCTCCCACCCTCCCTCTCCCACTCTGTCGAGTGGAAGAAGGGAGGGTTGGGAGTACCTCCCACCCTCCCTCTCCCACTCTGTCGAGTGGAAGAAGGGAGGGTTGGGAGTACCTCCCACCCTCCCTCTCCCACTCTGTCGAGTGGAAGAAGGGAGGGTTGGGAGTACCTCCCACCCTCCCTCTCCCACTCTGTCGAGTGGAAGAAGGGAGGGTTGGGAGTACCTCCCACCCTCCCTCTCCCACTCTGTCGAGTGGAAGAAGGGAGGGTTGGGAGTACCTCCCACCCTCCCTCTCCCACTCTGTCGAGTGGAAGAAGGGAGGGTTGGGAGTACCTCCCACCCTCCCTCTCCCACTCTGTCGAGTGGAAGAAGGGAGGGTTGGGAGTACCTCCCACCCTCCCTTCTCCCACTCCTGCCCTCCCTCTGCCAATTTGTCCTTTTTTACTTTTCCCTTTTTTTTATATTCTCCATTCCAACTTAATTTTTTTTACTTTATTAAGTTAACAAGGACACAGAGAAGTTTTCCGCATTTTGTTGCGGCACTTTATTTTTTCTTTGACTGTAATGTGAAGGGTTGGTGTTTTTTATTTGCCATGTTTTTTTTTACTTTATTTTTCCAATACATTTTCATGAAATAAGAGTGATTTCTAGTTCTGAAGCTTATAAATATCTTATGTTTACTCTTATGAAATTCTGAGAAGAGCTTTACATTTGTCTTTCTTATTTAAATCTACATATTTGGTATTGCATTTTTGACAGATTTCGAGTCTAAAATATCAGAAATTGTCCTTTGTTTGGCGTATGAATTACTAGACATAGTGCTAGTTTTTGTGAAAGTTTATTTCCGACTTTATTGTCGGTTTTACAGTATGGTCCAATTGTAACTAATTGGGGTGTTTTTACTCGTTTGAACAGGAACCTTGAAATTTCGTGTGCCACTTATGAAAAAGTATTTTAAGGCCTATGAAGTCTCTTCCAAAATGGATAAAGAACGTGTTGTTGTTTGATAATTTTTGAGTGTCAGGTTTCAAAATAATAAATTATAGGCTATCGAGTCATTTTCACAATTAGTACTTTTATTTGAAAGTTTGTACTGCTACTTTGAAAATTAGCTTCGTGAGCAAAAAAATTAGTTCGTGAGCAAAATGAATTACTAAAAATATTGCTAGTTTTTGTGAAAGTTTATTTCCGACTTTCTTGTCGGTTTTACAGTATGGTCCAATTGTAACTAATTGGGGTGTTTTTACTAGTTTGAATAGGAACCTTGAAATTTCATGTGCCACTTATGAAAAAGTATTTTAAGGCTTGTGAAGTCTTTTCCAAAATGGATAAAGAACGTGTTGCTGTTTGAAAATTTTGAGTGACAGGTTTCAAAATAATAAATTATAGACTATCGAGTCATTTTCACAATCAGTGCTTTTATTTGAAAATTTGTACTGCTACTTTGAAAATTAGCTTCGTGAGGAAAAAAATTAGTTCGTAAGCAAAACGGAAGAAAATAAGGAAAAATACTATTTGTTCTATTTGAATCTATCTTATGGTAGTGTCCCATGAAGACGAATTTTGTCGCTGGTAGTTAGTCTGTTGTTGGAAGCCACTATATTCGAATTTCAGTTTGTTCACTTACCTTGTTGTCTTCAGGGGTGTCAGAAACATCGCTGCAGTGCTACGACTAAAATAGTTGTTAACTATAGTACTATTTATGCCAAACTCTCTCTCTCTCTCCTGTCCAGACCTCGACAACTTTCTTCTTTGTCATTGGTAGTTAGTCTAGAACACATAGGAGTTTAAAACTAATGCGCTAGGATCTCTTGTATTGTTGCATTATTCAATCGTTTCAGATGACGAAGACCTCAGGAAAGTAAGAATTACATCTATGAAAAAAAAAAGTTAGAATCCTGATACCTTCTCGCGAGAAGGGGAAAGAAAGTATCGCAAATTATCACCTAAAGCAGAAATTTTAAGTAATACGCCTGAATCTCTTATATTTGATATCTTGAATGCATGTTTTAGACGACGACCCAACAATACTGTAATGGTTAAATCTTTGCGATCTCTAAGTGTAAGATGATTCCGAAACCTTTTACGAGAAAGAGTCTAGTACCGTGAAATAAAAACCTTTTGGCAAAACGTTTCGTAAGTGCACTTTGGCTTTAGCCGAGTTTAGATTGTGGAAACAACTTAGTGGGAACGCAAGAAAAACGAAATAGATTCGTAAAAACCTATTTACGAGAAGAAGAAACTATTAAGTAGCACAAAATAAAAGTTTTGGTAAAAAATGTTCTATTTGGGTTTTGGTTTTAGCCGAGCCTGGATTGTGAAAACAGAACTCGATAGCACTGCTGGAAAATTTCAAGAAGAATGAAATGTGCGCAAAATATTTCCTAATTTCGTTGCAGAATTGTAAGTTCCGTTGCTGTTCATGCGAAGAAATAGATTTTAGTACTGAGAAGTAATATTTACAAATTCAAAGTGAAAAATTAATGGAATAAACGGCTTGATGGTCTGTTGTGGCACAAGTAAATTCAAGGTTCCTTAATTCATCAGGGTAGAGACCAAACTCTATTAGTTCTTCGATCAAAGCTGTAATCCTTAAATGCTTGTGAATTGTATGCTGTTACCCTTTGAACCTCTTCGCTTTCTGTAATCATTATGGGAAAGCCTCTTAGAAATTATAAGTGCAGTCTTTTGCCGGCTGGCAAACAGGTTTAAACAACTCGGCCGTATCTCAATTAAGGTGGTATTGTAGTTGTACAGCTTCAGCGTGTCCCTGGAATACTTGACAGATTACACTTTACTGCTGATCTCCACTGCTCATTTCCTTGGCTTGTCCAAGATCCAACCGGATCAATTATGTCTTAGCGACTTCCAGTTCAACCTGTAGACAGAAAATTAAAAGCGTTTCAATTATGTACGATCTGACAGATGCATTGTTACAGAGTCAAGTCAAGTTATGAATACAAGAAGCAAGGTTTCTGCCGAAAAAAAGATCCGACAGTTGACGGTTTCAGGTTATATTCGTCATCCAGTCACTATTATTTGAAAAAACATCAAAGCACGACGCAAAACAATCTATACCATCGCGGGCCTATGGTATTGGCATGGTCCGCTACACTTAAAAACGACAAAAATATGTTCTATGTTTTTCGAAGTTTATTTCTAAAGAGCACACCTGAAATAAGAGCCTCCGGGCATATTTACAGCGGCTCGCATAATTCGCTTGGGTTGAACAAAATTTGACAGCATAATTAAAGGTCTCTGAGCCAACTCATTCATGCATAACTGAAGACAAAAGTTAGGATTTTTGAAAGCAACGGCGTCACGCTTCCAGCGATCCTTTTAAAACTTGTAAGAGATATTTTTCTCCAATTGAAATTAAGGTAAAGCTCTATGGAACTCAAAGTAGAAAGATACAATTCTTATGAATAATCGGCAGTAGAATGAAATTGAAAGATATGGAGATCTATTTTGAGCTGTTTAAACCCTCCGCGATTGAGAGAGGTACGGTAGACATCCCCATTCTTTTGCCTGGTTTGACATGGCCGAGGGAAGTTTTCCTGATGACCTTTGTTATGCAAATTTTCGAGGCCAACTCGCGTAACTTCTGAATGTCTTCTCCATTAAATTTCGAAAGGTATATCTCGTCAAGATACATTGATTTGTAAGGCTGTTACTCCAAACTATCGACTTGCAATAACCCTGTATTACCTCGCGTCGACAGCAGAATTTAGGTTAACCATTGCTAACTTCTTCTTTTGTGTGTACTTGTATCTGTGAATCACGGAGACAGCATTTGCGCATACCTTATTGAGTTTGTGGTCACCTAATAAGTCACTGAAGGCTGGCAAAATCTCGTTTTGGCACGCGGGTCACTTTTTAGCCGGGCCAGGACTACCTCACGAGGTGGTCTCGGTCTGCCTGATTTTCTTGGCCCGCATGCCGACATATTTGCATTTACATAACAAAAAAACAAGCGGGCCGTGCCAAAACTATTGGCCCGCGTATCTAAATTTAGGAGTGCCGGGTCTAAAACGAATGTCGTGCATATGGGGCTTAATTATGCATATTTTTCCGATATGTGATCAATGCAGGATATTTTAAATTTTTACTGACACTGTGCTTTTATTATAAAAGGTCTTGAAAAGTGTAAGTGTTCAAAATATTTTTTTGCTGATTTTAGGCGTCTTAAAAATGACCAATTAATCTGTCTTCCTTCCAGTCGCAAACATCTGCGGAAAGTTAATCGCTAGAAGGTCGAAAAATCTTGTTAAGTTCAAATCTATAGGTGTGAAATCTCTTACAAGTTTCAAAAAATCAGCTCAAAGAAAAGCGACACCATGGAATTGAAGGCAATACTGCAGAAGCAGGTGTTTTGGCGGAACGTTCTGTAGGTATGCAGTTCACTCTTGGGTAGCTTGCCAACGAATTACTAAATCAAAGTTTCATGGCTGCCGAATCGTCAGAGCGCAGGATTAAGTCGCAGTTTCTCTTCAAAATTATTTAAGACGTTACATATGGGTTTTATTACGATAATTCAAAGTTGAAACGTTAAGCGAAAACAAATAGTTTTATTTTATTTGGATTAGTCTCCGCGTCATTTGGTGCGATTAAATTGGTAAATTTCAAATCGCTGTTCGTAAAGCAAAGTTATTCTTGGGTTGCACGTGACGTCATCATTTTCTAAAATGCAAAACTAAAGACCCACCAAAGTTGTTGTCTTTAACAGGCATGAGAGAGGATAAATTTATGTCTGTCTAATAACTTTTCAGCTGAAGAACATGCTTCGTCTAAAAACAGGCACATTTTAAATTTCAGAGTTGTGGCGGTGCGTGACATAAAGCTATGAACGTTTTCACCGAAAAATATATACTTATTTCGGGATATTTAGCCTTTTAAGAAGTTAAAGTATTAAGAAAAGGGCTTATTTAAATGTGTCCTTGATCAGTTCAGATAATCAGCGGCCTAGATAGCCAAAGTAAGTTCCAGATGTTTACACTATTTTACGGCCGCCATGTTGGTGTTCCTTGGAGGTACACCAACATGGCGGCTCCATACTGGGCTCTGTAAATTTGTGCAAAATATTTCGACTAATATTTGAAGATTGGGAAAACGTACAGACCTGAAAGTTGGAGAAGTGTCTTAATTATCAATCTCCTATAACATTATAATTTCTTGAGCTTATTCACTGAAAGGTTTTCGAATTATTTTTTAATTGCGTGACAGTGCAACCCAAGGAAGATCTGTGAGGGTATGTGTGACGTTTTGTGGCATCCTTCGCGAAGCCGTAAATTTTATGGGACAAGAAAACACATGCAGTTTGAGCTTGTTTCAATATTCTTTTGCTGATGAAGTCGACAATATCAAAACTGACCGAAATTAGTCCCTCGTGTTTAGTCTCACAGAATTCAATAATTATATTTGTTTTCATCAAATGCCATGAAGCAAGTTTACAAATAAAAAATTAAGAAACAGAACCAATTTTAACTCGGTCGCAAAAAAACCAGATCAAAACCGCAATTTTCTGAAAGTTAATTGACCTTTTGGTCCAACTTGGAAGTGGAAGTCAGTGCTCTGATCGTACTTTTACAGAATTGTCAATTCTGCATTGGGCCAGCTACGTATCTGACCAAATTTCAAAGTGCTGTTCTTGTAAAGAAAAGCAATATTTCAGCTTGAAATTACCAGCTTCGTGCCGTCCCGACTATCTGCCCATGAGTCTCCTAGGATGGAAAATTTCTGACCCGGTAGGAAGAAAATATTGAAAGAGGAGCGTTAAGTTGTCCTTAGTTTACGTCTCGGCAATTCTTCACCAAAGCTCAAAGAAAATCAACTAGAAACCGAGGTAAAAAGTAATGTATGTGGCTACAAAGAAGCTTAACTATGAAGTCTTTAATACCGGTTTCCTTACTCCTCAGTGTAAAACAAATCCAACTCCAAGTTCTTGCAATAGCAGTAAATGTATGCAGTGTTGGAGTCGTCGTAAATTGGACAGCAGGGAGATTGGGATATTTTGATTAAAATAACGCAAAAAAGAGAACGTCTAACAAGGTTAAAGAAATCTTACCTTCCCATAGTGGAATGTGTTTGACCAAATGTTATCCCTGAT
>OX419341.1:28657168-28709199 GCA_948470475.1 Galaxea fascicularis | reverse complement strand
CTTCTTTGCACTGAGAACAAGAAGAATTAACTGTATCAATTCTCATTTCTATAACTTTCTTTGTGCATTAGTTAAGAGAATTTGGGGTAATATCAACATAACCTCTGGCTGATAAGTTTGTCCAGTCACCTGGACAATATATTGAGAGGGTTGGGCTTACCTGTAAATGCATTGTTTTTTTGTACCTTTCATCACTTCAATCAAAATGGTTTCAGTAACCCTGTTAACTTTTGGAAGGAAGAAGAGTTGCTTGGGAGAATGTTGAAAATCAGGGATAAGTAGGAAATATTGAAAGTGGTTCAAACATTAAATTTAAAGTAAATAATTAGATCAAGCCCAGACCGTCCTCCTCCACCACAATAACGTGCCTCTTTCACATTTAACAGACTAATTTATGTGTATACCTTTTTACCTTTTCTCCCAATTTTACCTCTAACAACCCCTTACTTTAAGAACAAATATACTAATCACTTCTAAGAGTTCAAGGGTCAACCCAGTAGTACTGTATAACAGAGCAGTTACTATGACAACGCATCAATATTCCTCCCTCCCTAAAAAACTTCACAACATATGAATAAATTACTTCTTCTTTACACATGCAACAAATGAATTTCTCCTAAATTTGTACATACATTAATAGTTACACATCCAAATCTGAATAAATTATCCCGGAAGGGAGGGTTGGGAGTACCTCCCACCCTCCCTCTCCCACTCTGTCGAGTGGAAGAAGGGAGGGTTGGGAGTACCTCCCACCCTCCCTCTCCCACTCTGTCGAGTGGAAGAAGGGAGGGTTGGGAGTACCTCCCACCCTCCCTCTCCCACTCTGTCGAGTGGAAGAAGGGAGGGTTGGGAGTACCTCCCACCCTCCCTCTCCCACTCTGTCGAGTGGAAGAAGGGAGGGTTGGGAGTACCTCCCACCCTCCCTCTCCCACTCTGTCGAGTGGAAGAAGGGAGGGTTGGGAGTACCTCCCACCCTCCCTCTCCCACTCTGTCGAGTGGAAGAAGGGAGGGTTGGGAGTACCTCCCACCCTCCCTCTCCCACTCTGTCGAGTGGAAGAAGGGAGGGTTGGGAGTACCTCCCACCCTCCCTCTCCCACTCTGTCGAGTGGAAGAAGGGAGGGTTGGGAGTACCTCCCACCCTCCCTCTCCCACTCTGTCGAGTGGAAGAAGGGAGGGTTGGGAGTACCTCCCACCCTCCCTCTCCCACTCTGTCGAGTGGAAGAAGGGAGGGTTGGGAGTACCTCCCACCCTCCCTCTCCCACTCTGTCGAGTGGAAGAAGGGAGGGTTGGGAGTACCTCCCACCCTCCCTCTCCCACTCTGTCGAGTGGAAGAAGGGAGGGTTGGGAGTACCTCCCACCCTCCCTCTCCCACTCTGTCGAGTGGAAGAAGGGAGGGTTGGGAGTACCTCCCACCCTCCCTCTCCCACTCTGTCGAGTGGAAGAAGGGAGGGTTGGGAGTACCTCCCACCCTCCCTCTCCCACTCTGTCGAGTGGAAGAAGGGAGGGTTGGGAGTACCTCCCACCCTCCCTCTCCCACTCTGTCGAGTGGAAGAAGGGAGGGTTGGGAGTACCTCCCACCCTCCCTCTCCCACTCTGTCGAGTGGAAGAAGGGAGGGTTGGGAGTACCTCCCACCCTCCCTCTCCCACTCTGTCGAGTGGAAGAAGGGAGGGTTGGGAGTACCTCCCACCCTCCCTCTCCCACTCTGTCGAGTGGAAGAAGGGAGGGTTGGGAGTACCTCCCACCCTCCCTCTCCCACTCTGTCGAGTGGAAGAAGGGAGGGTTGGGAGTACCTCCCACCCTCCCTCTCCCACTCTGTCGAGTGGAAGAAGGGAGGGTTGGGAGTACCTCCCACCCTCCCTCTCCCACTCTGTCGAGTGGAAGAAGGGAGGGTTGGGAGTACCTCCCACCCTCCCTCTCCCACTCTGTCGAGTGGAAGAAGGGAGGGTTGGGAGTACCTCCCACCCTCCCTCTCCCACTCTGTCGAGTGGAAGAAGGGAGGGTTGGGAGTACCTCCCACCCTCCCTCTCCCACTCTGTCGAGTGGAAGAAGGGAGGGTTGGGAGTACCTCCCACCCTCCCTCTCCCACTCTGTCGAGTGGAAGAAGGGAGGGTTGGGAGTACCTCCCACCCTCCCTCTCCCACTCTGTCGAGTGGAAGAAGGGAGGGTTGGGAGTACCTCCCACCCTCCCTCTCCCACTCTGTCGAGTGGAAGAAGGGAGGGTTGGGAGTACCTCCCACCCTCCCTCTCCCACTCTGTCGAGTGGAAGAAGGGAGGGTTGGGAGTACCTCCCACCCTCCCTCTCCCACTCTGTCGAGTGGAAGAAGGGAGGGTTGGGAGTACCTCCCACCCTCCCTCTCCCACTCTGTCGAGTGGAAGAAGGGAGGGTTGGGAGTACCTCCCACCCTCCCTCTCCCACTCTGTCGAGTGGAAGAAGGGAGGGTTGGGAGTACCTCCCACCCTCCCTCTCCCACTCTGTCGAGTGGAAGAAGGGAGGGTTGGGAGTACCTCCCACCCTCCCTCTCCCACTCTGTCGAGTGGAAGAAGGGAGGGTTGGGAGTACCTCCCACCCTCCCTCTCCCACTCTGTCGAGTGGAAGAAGGGAGGGTTGGGAGTACCTCCCACCCTCCCTCTCCCACTCTGTCGAGTGGAAGAAGGGAGGGTTGGGAGTACCTCCCACCCTCCCTCTCCCACTCTGTCGAGTGGAAGAAGGGAGGGTTGGGAGTACCTCCCACCCTCCCTCTCCCACTCTGTCGAGTGGAAGAAGGGAGGGTTGGGAGTACCTCCCACCCTCCCTCTCCCACTCTGTCGAGTGGAAGAAGGGAGGGTTGGGAGTACCTCCCACCCTCCCTCTCCCACTCTGTCGAGTGGAAGAAGGGAGGGTTGGGAGTACCTCCCACCCTCCCTCTCCCACTCCTGCCCTCCCTCTTCCAATTTGTCCTTTTTTACTTTTCCCTTTTTTTTATATTCTCCATTCCAACTTAATTTTTTTACTTTATTAAGTTAACAAGGACACAGAGAAGTTTTCCGCATTTTGTTGCGGCACTTTATTTTTTCTTTGACTGCAATGTGAAGGGTTGGTGTTTTTTATTTGCCATGTTTTTTTTTACTTTATTTTTTTAATACATTTTCATGAAATAAGAGTGATTTCTAGTTCTGAAGCTTATAAATATCTTATGTTTACTCTTATGAAATTCTGAGAAGAGCTTTACATTTGTCTTTCTTATTTAAATCTACATATTTGGTATTGCATTTTTGACAGATTTCGAGTCTAAAATATCGGAAATTGTCCTTTGTTTGGCGTATGAATTACTAGACATATTGCTAGTTTTTGTGAAAGTATATTTCCGACTTTATTGTCGGTTTTACAGTATGGTCCAATTGTAACTAATTGGGGTGTTTTTACTCGTTTGAACAGGAACCTTGAAATTTCGTGTGCCACTTATGAAAAAGTATTTTAAGGCCTATGAAGTCTCTTCCAAAATGGATAAAGAACGTGTTGTTGTTTGATAATTTTTGAGTGTCAGGTTTCAAAATAATAAATTATAGGCTATCGAGTCATTTTCACAATCAGTACTTTTATTTGAAAGTTTGTACTGCTACTTTGAAAATTAGCTTCGTGAGCAAAAAAATTAGTTTGTGAGCAAAATGAATTACTAAAAATATTGCTAGTTTTTGTGAAAGTTTATTTCCGACTTTCTTGTCGGTTTTACAGTATGGTCCAATTGTAACTAATTGGGGTGTTTTTGCTAGTTTGAATAGGAACCTTGAAATTTCATGTGCCACTTATGAAAAAGTATTTTAAGGCCTATGAAGTCTTTTCCAAAATGGATAAAGAACGTGTTGCTGTTTGAAAATTTTGAGTGACAGGTTTCAAAATAATAAATTATAGACTATCGAGTCATTTTCACAATCAGTGCTTTTATTTGAAAATTTGTACTGCTACTTTGAAAATTAGCTTCGTGAGGAAAAAAATTAGTTCGTAAGCAAAACGGAAGAAAATAAGGAAAAATACTATTTGTTCTATTTGAATCTATCTTATGGTAGTGTCCCATGAAGACGAATTTTGTCGCTGGTAGTTAGTCTGTTGTTGGAAGCCACTATATTCGAATTTGAGTTTGTTCACTTACCTTGTTGTCTTCAGGGGTGTCACAAACATCGCTGCAGTGCTACGACTAAAATAGTTAACTATAGTACTATTTATGCCAAACTCTCTCTCTCTCTCCTCTCTCCTGTCCAGACCTCGACAACTTTCTTCTTTGTCATTGGTAGTTAGTCTAGAACACATAGGAGTTTAAAACTAATACGCTAGGATCTCTTGTATTGTTGCATTATTTAATCGTTTTAGATGACGAAGACCTCAGGAAAGTAAGAATTACATCTATGAAAAAAAAAAAGTTAGAATCCTGATACCTTCTCGCGAGAAGGGGAAAGAAAGTATCGCAAATTATCACCTAAAGCAGAAATTTAAAGTAATACGCCTGAAACTCTTATTTTGCATTTATATATTTGCAATCTTGAATGCATGTTTTAGACGACGACGACCCAAAAATACTGTAATGGTTAAATCTTTGCGATCTCTAAGTGTAAGATGATTTCGAAACCTTTTACGAGAAAGAGTCTAGTACCGTGAAATAAAAACCTTTTGGCAAAACGTTTCGTAAGTGCACTTTGGCTTTAGCCGAGTTTAGATTGTGGAAACAATTTAGTGGGAACGCAAGAAAAACGAAATAGATTCGTAAAAACCTATTTACGAGAAGAAGAAACTATTAAGTAGCACAAAATAAAAGTTTTGGTAAAAAATGTTCTATTTGGGTTTTGGTTTTAGCCGAGCCTGGATTGTGAAAACAGAACTCGATAGCACTGCTGGAAAATTTCAAGAAGAATGAAATGTGCGCAAAATATTTCCTAATTTCGTTGCAGAATTGTAAGTTCCGTTGCTGTTCATGCGAAGAAATGGATTTTAGTACTGAGAAGTAATATTTACAAATTCAAAGTGAAAAGTTAATGGAATAAACGGCTTGATGGTCTGTTGTGGCACAAGTAAATTCAAGGTTCCTTAATTCATCAGGGTAGAGACCAAACTCTATTAGTTCTTCGATCAAAGCTGTAATCCTTAAATGCTTGTGAATTGTATGCTGTTACCCTTTGAGCCTCTTCGCTTTCTGTAATCATTATGGGAAAGCCTCTTAGAAATTATAAGTGCAGTCTTTTGCCGGCTGGCAAACAGGTTTAAACAACTCGGCCGTATCTCAATTAAGGTGGTATTGTAGTTGTACAGCTTCAGCGTGTCCCTGGAATACTTGACAGATTACACTTTACTGCTGATCTCCACTGCTGATTTCCTTGGCTTGTCCAAGATCCAACCGGATCAATTATGTCTTAGCGACTTCCAGTTCAACCTGTAGACAGAAAATTAAAAGCGTTTCAATTGTGTACGATCTGACAGATGCATTGTTACAGAGTCAAGTTATGTATACAAGAAGCAAGGTTTCTGCCGAAAAAAGATCCGACAGTTGACGGTTTCAGGTTATATTCGTCATCCAGTCACTATTATTTGAAAACACATCAAAGCACGACGCAAAACAATCTATACCATCGCGGGCCTATGGTATTGGCATGGTCCGCTACACTTAAAAACGACAAAAATATGTTCTATGTTTTTCGAAGTTTATTTCTAAAGAGCACACCTGAAATAAGAGCCTCCGGGCATATTTACAGCGGCTCGCATAATTCGCTTGGGTTGAACAAAATTTGACAGCATAATTAAAGGTCTCTGAGCCAACTCATTCATGCATAACTGAAGACAAAAGTTAGGATTTTTGAAAGCAACGGCGTCACGCTCCCAGCGATCCTTTTAAAACTTGTAAGAGATATTTTTCTCCAATTGAAATTAAGGTAAAGCTCTATGGAACTCAAAGTAGAAAGATACAATTCTTATGAATAATCGGCAGTAGAATGAAATTGAAAGATATGGAGATCTATTTTGAGCTGTTTTTCCTGATGACCTTTGTTATGCAAATTTTCGAGGCCAACTCGCGTAACTTCTGAATGTCTTCTCCATTAAATTTCGAAAGGTATATCTCGTCAAGATACATTGATTTGTAAGGCTGTTACTCCAAACTATCGACTTGCAATAACCCTGTATTACCTCGCGTCGACAGCAGAATTTAGGTTAACCATTGCTAACTTCTTCTTTTGTGTGTACTTGTATCTGTGAATCACGGAGACAGCATTTGCGCATACCTTATTGAGTTTGTGGTCACCTAATAAGTCACTGAAGCCTGGCAAAATCTCGTTTTGGCACGCGGGTCACTTTTTAGCCGGGCCAGGACTACCTCACGAGGTGGTCTCGGTCTGCCTGATTTTCTTGGCCCGCATGCCGACATATTTGCATTTACATAACAAAAAAACAAGCGGGCCGTGCCAAAACTATTGGCCCGCGTATCTAAATTTAGGAGTGCCGGGTCTAAAACGAATGTCGTGCATATGGGGCTTAATTATGCATATTTTTCCGATATGTGATCAATGCAGGATATTTTAAATTTTTACTGACACTGTGCTTTTATTATAAAAGGTCTTGAAAAGTGTAAGTGTTCAAAATATTTTTTTGCTGATTTTAGGCGTCTTAAAAATGACCAATTAATCTGTCTTCCTTCCAGTCGCAAACATCTGCGGAAAGTTAATCGCTAGAAGGTCGAAAAATCTTGTTAAGTTCAAATCTATAGGTGTGAAATCTCTTACAAGTTTCAAAAAATCAGCTCAAAGAAAAGCGACACCATGGAATTGAAGGCAATACTGCAGAAGCAGGTGTTTTGGCGGAACGTTCTGTAGGTATGCAGTTCACTCTTGGGTGGCTTGCCAACGAATTACTAAATCAAAGTTTCATGGCTGCCGAATCGTCAGAGCGCAGGATTAAGTCGCAGTTTCTCTTCAAAATTATTTAAGACGTTACATATGGGTTTTATTACGATAATTCAAAGTTGAAACGTTAAGCGAAAACAAATAGTTTTATTTTATTTGGATTAGTCTCCGCGTCATTTGGTGCGATTAAATTGGTAAATTTCAAATCGCTGTTCGTAAAGCAAAGTAACATTGAGTAAGTTATTCCGAAAAGATCTGTGAGGGTATGTGTGACGTTTTGTGGCATCCTTCGCGAAGCCGTAAATTTTATGGGACAAGAAAACACATGCAGTTTGAGCTTGTTTCAATATTCTTTTGCTGATGAAGTCGACAATATCAAAACTGACCGAAATTAGTCCCTCGTGTTTAGTCTCACAGAATTCAATAATTATATTTGTTTTCATCAAATGCCATGAAGGAAGTTTACAAATAAAAAATTAAGAAACAGAACCAATTTTAACTCGGTCGCAAAAAAACCAGATCAAAACCGCAATTTTCTGAAAGTTAATTGACCTTTTGGTCCAACTTGGAAGTGGAAGTCAGTGCTCTGATCGTACTTTTACAGAATTGTCAATTCTGCATTGGGCCAGCTACGTATCTGACCAAATTTCAAAGTGCTGTTCTTGTAAAGAAAAGCAATATTTCAGCTTGAAATTACCAGCTTCGTGCCGTCCCGACTATCTGCCCATGAGTCTCCGAGGATGGAAAATTTCTGACCCGGTAGGAAGAAAATATTGAAAGAGGAGCGTTAAGTTGTCCTTAGTTTACGTCTCGGCAATTCTTCACCAAAGCTCAAAGAAAATCAACTAGAAACCGAGGTAAAAAGTAATGTATGTGGCTACAAAGAAGCTTAACTATGAAGTCTTTAATACCGGTTTCCTTACTCCTCAGTGTAAAACAAATCCAACTCCAAGTTCTTGCAATAGCAGTAAATGTATGCAGTGTTGGAGTCGTCGTAAATTGGACAGCAGGGAGATTGGGATATTTTGATTAAAATAACGCAAAAAAGAGAACGTCTAACAAGGTTAAAGAAATCTTACCTTCCCATAGTGGAATGTGTTTGACCAAATGTTATCCCTGATGGCTGTATCTATCACTTGCTCCATTATCTCGGTTGTATGACTGAAACACTGGAGAGAACAAATAAACAGTATTAGAAAGAGTGGGATACATCCGAGTAGAAAAATAATGAAACCTGAACTGAAATTCTCTTCACACTATTTGAAGATCAAATCAAATTGAAATTCCTTCTATGAAATTATTTTACTAGAATGTGTGTGTGTAATCTTCTCGATGCCTAGTGGCACTCCTAAGAGGTTACCAAGGAGGTTTCTGCGACTCAACAGAGGCTCTTGGAGACAGGTGGTCAGCCCAACCACCCTTAGGTGTGTGAGAGCAGACCACAGCAACGCGAACTACGGTCCCTACTCTTTTCGATCAGTGTTTGGGTTCTTTTACGTCCCCATCCAGTTTTACGTAGAGAGGTGAAGGAGACAAGGCCAGCAGCTTAACGTCACTGCCCAGTGACTGGATCATCTGAACTAAAGTAGACGTTGAGCACACAGCCAGCATGATCTTACCAGGACCCTGGTTTGTGCACCGGTCTGAGAGTTTGAACCCGCAAATCATGAACCCACCGTGTTCCCAAGTCTCCCCTCCCTTATTAGCAAGGTTTCACGTTCCTCAAGATCTTACGCTTTCTGTTTTTCCTTGTCGCAAGCAATCACTAAATTTAAAACAATGAAAAAAAATGTATATTTTAGGTTCTGGTGCTATGCGTAAAAGCCAACTAAAAAGAAACCGATTGGCAAAACGCAAAGGATTAGATTTCCGTGGGATTGTGGATATGTAAATGTTTCACCTTTCCGTCCTGGAAAATCCCAGAAACTCCTGATCGGCACTAAAATAATTTTTCTGTATACCTGGCAAAGACACTAAAGAAAATCGATAGAAATCGGCAAAAATAACTGTAACAACTCTAATTGTAATAATTCTTTTTGTAGTTACTGACTGTTAAGCCAGTCACCATGATGTCATCGGGTGCGTGAGTGAGAGTGTTCGTGACTTTTCGGAAGCTTTCGGAGTAATCTCACGAAGTGAGACCGAAAACACCCCGAGATTTACTGGAGTTATTGTAATCGATTTTCACCTTTTAAGGTGGGTTGTAATGAGGATAACTGCTTTTTACACATTTTGTAATTGCTACCGTTTTATTGAATATTACATTTCAAATGAAATTATTTGGAGATTCGAAAACGTGGCGCAAGAGAAACCGTGGTACGAATGTCTCCGATCTCTGTGAGCCATAAGTAGTCAAAGAACATTGCAGACTCGTTTTCCCATGTGCTTTGACGTGGCGGTCGACGTGACTATTTCATGGTGATAATGATGAAGACTGAATCCCTCTTCGAGGACAGATCAGAAAGTGTGGTTTTGAAGTTCGTTTGACTGCTTAGACTGGGGATCCACTTTGGATTGGATGCGAATTTTCACCGTGCTTTTATATTCTTCGATTCGTCTTGTATTTCCAAACAACTTTTATCAGTCTGATCAGTGAAGTTTGTAAAAGAACGTGCTCAATTCGAGTCAATAAATTGACCTAAATTGTGCTATACAAGAGCCTAGCAGTTCGCTTGCTTTGCTTTGCGTAGCTTTATTTGAGCCGAAAATAAAACGCCTTTGCATTTTAACGTTGCTTTGGTTTTGTGTATTGAACCATGAACAATTGCACAGACTGTCATGACATAAACTTGTGTGTTTGCCAGCGATCGAACCAACAATTTCCCTGTTTATTGACCCGTGAATAATTGGATAGCTGTCGCGTGCTTGAAACCAGTGTTCCATTGATCAAACCAATGAGTTCACGTCAATCGAACCAGCGAGTTCGCTCACAACTTATCGAACGATGCTTGTAATACTCTACTAATTGTTTACATTTCCATTTATTTGTACATATGAAAAGATAGATTCTCACTGTGGGCAACCATTCAAATTTAGTGTTATTGTATTAAACATCGACCAACACATCAGTCCCGCATAAACGCCTTTGGCGTCTTGTTCTTTCTTGATACATGTAACAGCAAATTTTTCTTTAGTATTATGTCAGTAGACACACTTTGATCTATTTACAATGTAATATGTGGTCCTTTGCGAGGTTATGCAGACTCGTAACGATCTTTTCACAAATCCTGAGATTTGTTTACTTAAAGCCCTTGATTACCTTAAATATCAAACAAAAATTTCAAGCAATTTCATTTATGCTCTACGTAATTGACTTGTAACCCATTCCCTCCAGTTATACATATCACAGTTGTCGATCGAAAGGGAGTACTCCCAACAATCCAGATAATCAACTATACAAAGCTACTTTCCCTGAAGGGATACCTTTTTAGGCCAGATCTGAGATGTACATAAACAAAGACAATTCGTAAATTCTGGTATACAAAAGGGTTCTGACATAACAAAATCACAGCGGACACATCGCAAAACTTCTTGTGTACCATTGTGTCCACCTTTGCAATGTTGCACCCATTAGTGGAGAGAATGTACATGTCGAACACTCAAATTTTAAAAGAATACTTAGCAATAAACTAAAACTCCGCAACTCTTCTTGAACCATTGTGGTTGCTATTCACTACAATTAACCACATGTCCTCCTTGAGGCCTTTTATTTTACATGATCGGCACTGAATATACGGTTGTAACAAAGAAAGAATAAAGACCGATACACACGAGGGGTTTTGCTCCTGGAGTATGCTAACCCCTCGTGTGTATCGGCCTTAAAGGTACAAATTAAAAACGCAAAGGATCTTGGCAACCTCGCTCCCAGGACTTTCTCTCCGCCATTTTTTCTTTCTTGGGAAACCGCTATTGCGGTTGTTAACCTAGATTTGTTTTTCGTTTTTTGTTTTGTTTGTTTTTCGAGAAAGCAACAACCGAAAGTTTCATATTAAAATAGCACGTGGTCGGCTACTACCGTTAACCCAAGAGTGTCGTAAACAGATTCGATTCAGTTCAGTCCGTAGCAATCGAATTTGGCGTTGCATTTTCGTGACGAGGAATTCGTCTTTTCAACGAAATTTACACACTGTTATGAATTTTCTAATTTTAAACTGAAAGACAAGTACATATACAGTTTAGTTAGAAACTTTCCTCAGTTATGCAAACCAACTTTATGCCTCAGTTGTGTGACCACTGAAACAAACTTTCCCGGGCCTGGCAAACCAATTCATACAAATGGCAGATCCGAAGGCTTGTCACCAGAGTAATTTGCTGTTCTCTGGCAGTAAACGTTTTATTAAAGTGGTGTTTTCTCCAAAGGTTTTCGGCCTTCATTTTGTCCCGATATTACAATAAGCTCCCAAAATATTATCGAGGTATTACTTTAATCTTCCTCAGAAATTTGGGCCTTGGTCAAGCTTTGATTCCGAAACTGAAACTGAAAAACTTTGTTACGAGATAACTGTTTCCAAAAACTAAACCTTTTTTGTGTATTTCGAGAGGAATTACTTCAGTGAAAGTAAAACAATGCAGCTTACGAAGCAACGAAATGTGCGTCGGTGAACTTTTTGAAGAGGAAATGAGCTTGGCGACTAAACGAGAAACTCCGGCCGATAGAAAGTTATAGTGGACTACTTGCCATTCCCCATTGGAATGGATTTTGTATGTTATGAAGAAGAAGAAGAAGAAGAAGAAGAAAGAGGAGTGTTTGACCGAGAGGAAAAGTGTCCGGGAAATAGAACCACATACCATTTGTAGTTTACGATTGTTGTCGACTGCCATCGACTGCTGAAAAAGTTCGAAGTCATTCGTACGCTGACACGATTTGTCCGTAGACAGTGATCTCAACTTCGAATTCCCCGTAGAAGTAGTTTTGCAATTGTTATCTACTGCAAAACATACGGAAGTTACAGTATTGCTTATAAGCCATATATGTATGGATCAGAAGTATTCTCGTTGTTATCTACTTTGCTTTTTGATAACAATTCAAATATTTTTGTTGTTATCTACTTCTGATAGCAACAAGGATTCAGTTCAACTGCATTGATTTGTTTTTAATCATCCAATCGATTTCTACTGATTTCTATCGAGACTACGCCAGGGTGTAATTAAATCAAAACGTAGACTACAAACCGAGAGGGGTAAATTTTCGAAGTACCCTCCCTTTCATTCCGCCGCAAGCAAATCCCCTTAAAGGTATATCAAGCTTTTACTTTCCAACTGTTTCTTTGCTTTTACAGCTAGGTCCACGGTCAACGCGACGCGCCGTTTCTCTCCGTAAAACTTCTCAACTTCTTCTTCCTTCTACCCTCAGGCCACACCACCACCGCCAATGGCAAATGGGTTTTGTCCTTGAACCTTGGTCGGCGTCTGCTAATGTCTTTTAGCTAGGAAAGGCCGTTCAGCTCCTCTTCTCAATTCTTTCGTCAGCTTTCCAACAACCGACTGTTTGCCACTTCAACCACCAACCAGTAACCACGAAACTTACATTTATATATAGGTATAATTAGTTTAGCAATTAACACTTTACATACATAATTATTGTAAAACGCGGTACCTTACACTCCTATGTTACTATTTTCTCCTATGTTACTTACACTCCTATGTGCTAAACACGATATCTTACAATCCTATGATAGCAACGCTTTACTAAATCAACACTTAAGAACAATAAACTTACACGCTTTTAGTTATAGACTACGTTACAATACATCACTAATTGCAAACCACTTCACTACAACGTTGAATTAAGACTAGTTAATTAACACTAGGACCATACGAAATACTAAGACCGAAAAACTGAAACAAAAAGCTAAATTAGAACATGACAAAAAAATAGAAAATTTCGTGACAGCGATGCAGTTGAAAAAGCGCTTTATTGTTGATGCTACTTCGGTTGGCAGAGCATCGGACTGCTGAGCAGGAGGTCGCGGGCTCAAACCCCAGACCGGACCACAAACCAGGGTTCCTGGTAAGATCATGCTGGCTGTGTACCGCTCTAACGACTGCTTCAGTTCAGATAATCGCGTCATTGGACAGTAGCCGCTAGCCGTATCTCCTACACTGCTCCACACGTGAAACTGGAAGGGGATGTCAAAGAACCCACACGCCGAATGAAACTTAGAGTAGGGAACATAAGTTCTTGGTGCTGTTTTCGTCTGCCCTCGCACACGTCAGGGGTGGGCTGGCCACTTATCCCCAGGAGCCTCTGATGGGTTACAGAAACCTCCAAGTAAACCTCTTAGGAGGTCCCTAATCACCACTTGGCCAGCCATGAATCAATACAAACAAATTCGTTTTGAAATTCACGACGGTGTTTATTTTTCGGAATCCTTGAAATTTGGCGGTAAAGAAAAAACCCAAACTTTTCCCTATCTTCTTAGGTATCACTGTATAGAGATGTTTGTCCCCACCGTTAAAACGATATAGACTTTACGAAAAGTTCCTAATTCAAATAAATGGAAATTGATTGACTAGCAATCTGCAAAAACATACTAGATACCGCCAATTGGTCGCCCTTATTATTTCAAGTAAATTTTAAACAAAAGCTATGGGCTTGTAGCCACGTTACTCCAGTTAACTGAATTGAATAACACGTGTTGGACTTATCTGAACTAGCTGGAGCTTGAGTGGCAGGGTGATTGAACATTGTTGGCTTGCGTTCCCCAATCGTATGTTTTTCATAACTATTCACATTTTGACCTGAAAGATAGAAACCGATCGATTAGACAATATTTATTGCACAATAAAAACAGAGCGGACCACACCATATAGACAGACGGTAGGGCATCGTGACCACTCATTCAACAGAATTTCGACTCGGATGGCAATAGAATTTGACGCTGTCGCATGCAGTCGCAAAAACAGCACAATGGGGAGCTTAAGCAACGACGACGGCGACTGTGACGCAAACGTCATTTCAAAATACAGCTTCTCGTTTTTGCAACTTTTTTCTCGATTGTTCAATTCGTTCAACATGAGCTGTCCATGGTCTAAATTACTGTGAGTGGTGTTACAGCAAAGAAGGAAGGAAAACCTGCCGTCGTGCGAACACGTTCTCGAGAAAACCTAAATTTTGGTCATTTCACGTTGTTGTTTTGCAGAGGACGGTAAAGAAATGTACCAAACTGTAAACGCAAGTGCAGTGGAGCGATCGTTTTTGTTCATTAATCCCATTGTTTTTTGGCGTTCTCGTTGCCGTTGCCGTGTTCGTTGCTTAAAGGGGCACTGTCACGCTATTGTACCATCACTTAAAAGGTTAAAGGTGCTAATGCATCAGTGGAAACCTTAAAATAATGGTCTGGTTTTGCTCCTAAATACCGCAGTACTGCATTGACAGCATAAGCTCCTGTATTCCATCAAAGATGACGAGGATGGAAATGGATTGAAATTTCAAAAGCTTGCCAATTTTTTCAAAATTTCAAGTTATGCGCTGTAAAATCGCCAAAAAGGTTATTATGGTTGGCTCTCCCTGCTTTTTTACACGATAACAGGTAAAAGGCAGTTATTTTGGCAGAACTAAACCAAAAACAGCAAAAATCCCGGTGAGAGTGCTCATTTAAGCGCCCTATAATTATGTTGCGCGATTGCGGTGCGTGTTTCATGCAAGAGAAAGAAGGACGAACAAACGAATTAAAAAAAAAAACACATCCGGTAAAATCTTACCTTCTGTAATCGTGGATTTTTTCGCATCGTTCCTGTACGCTCCACCAATCGTGTAAGTTATAATTCACTCATTATGTCATCTAACTAAGAAGAGAGAAGAAAAGGAGACCAGTTACTTAAAATTGTATAAACTCTGGTCTGGGTGCGAAATGTTGCTATTTAGCGACAGAAAATCTTACGACGCTCACATCATCATCTCGAAACTGAGCAACGAAATCAGGTTGAGTTCGTCTGACAAGATTTTGTTCAGATTAACCGGCCATGTTCAAGAACGAAACTCAAATCGCTGATGTTCGCTTGATATTGCCGGCAATAACTTGCCAAGACAAATTTCACAGTCAAACCAGATAAAAATTCGAGAAGAACTAACCTGTAGAGAACTCTGATCTTTCACGGCGGACATTAATAAGACCGCGAACCAAGGATTTCAAAATGAACCTCAGCACACACGGCGGACACCGCTCGAACTAACGGGAGTGACTTTTGTCTCACCTCTTTTTGTACTGCATTAAAAATTCATAGCGTAATCTACAATGTAAAATATTTGGATCGGCTTGAAAACACCGAGCAACTAACACGTTAATGAAGCTCACTTGTCAGACTGATTGGGCGATGTTGCTTCTGGTATTTTTAGTCAATTGAGTATATTTATCTCCCAACGAATGCCCATGATCTCTACATAGGCTAATTACATGTTATTTATTTAGGCTGCATTTTTGTTCGAACAATGGGACAGGCGACGAATCAGTGAAGGATGGAATCAAAGGAGCGTGAAGTTAGGATTCCAGTGTATTAACACGTTCACTCATCGTAGTCCGCTGACATGGGGTGTTACAAACAAATGAAAATTAGTTTGAATTTTAAGCAGCGTTGCTTAGCCTTGCCAAATTTTGCGGTGTGGTTTAACCTTCACCCCTTGGAGCTCACAATTTTCCGAGAGCGAACTGTTTGCTTCTCGGAACAGATAATGTCCGTGGACAAACATCCGAGCATATTTTCGCGCCAAATGGAGACTATTTTATATACTCCCCAAATGCGTGTTTCGAAAAATATTTCAAGGATAATAAAGACAGTAGCCCCCATTTGGCTTTAAAAATCTGCTCGGATATTTATCCTTGCATATAATCAGTTCCTCGAAACTTAAAGTTTTCCGAGACCGAAGCTATTCGTTTCTCGGAACAGATAATGTCCTCGGACACATATGCGAGCATATTTTTACGCCAAATGGAGAATGCAGGTGAGTATAAATGAAGGCAAGTGAATATGAATGAATGCAAGTGAGTATAAGTGAATGTAAGTGAGTATAAATGAATGCAAGTGAGTATAAATGAAGGCAAGTGAGTATAAATAAAGGCAAGTGAGTATAAGTGATTGTAAGTGAGTATAGATGAATGTAAGTGAATGCAAATGAAGGCCGGCGAGTATAAATGAAGGCAAGTGAGTATGAATGAATGCAAGTGAGTACAAATGAAGGCCGGTGAGTATAAATGAATGTAAGTGAGTATAAATGAATGTAAGTGAGTATAAATGCAGGCAAGTGAGTACAAATGCAAGCAGGTGAGTGCAAATGGAAGCAAGTGAGTGTAAATGCAGGCAAGTGAGTACAAATGCAAGCAAGTGAGTATAAATGCAAGCAAGTGAGTACAAATGCAAGCAGGTGAGTACAAATGGAAGCAAGTGAGTACAAATGGAAGCAAGTGAGTACAAATGCAAGCAAGTGAGTATAAATGCAAGCAGGTGAGTACAAATGGAAGCAAGTGAGTATAAATGCAGGCATGTGAGTACGAATGCAGGCAAGTGAGTATAAATGCAAGCAAGTGAGTACAAATGAAGAGAAGTGAGTATAATTGAAGGCAAGTGAGTATGTATGAACGTAAGTGAGTATAAGTGAATGTACGTGAGTATAAATGAAGAGAAGTGAGTATAATTGTAGGGAAGTGCGTGTTAGTAGAGGTAGGTGTTTTTTGTCAGTTGGTGTATTTATATATGTAGGATTGTAATGTATTAGTGCCTTATATGTGGGCTAGCGGAAAAACGCTTCATGTTAGTTGGCCTGCCATATGGTCACTCTGCTGGATATTCCCATACTCCTCTTGGATGCGCGCTGACATGTTATTTACTGACCCTGTATGCACAAATACCAGAGACAAAATCAACGGTCGAAAAAGAAACAGACACTCAGCTCTTAGGGACTTTTAACATGTTTTAAGAAAACCAATCGAAGGCTCCTGTGAGCCAGCTCATGAAGTATTACAACAGTTTGTATTTTGAACGACTTGATTTTCATTAAAAAAAAAATCTGTTATGTTTCGTTTGTGATTTTTCAGGTACACTTCTTCTATTTCGGTAAACTAGAACCATTTACGTAATGATATTTCCCGCAAATTTACGCAGTTTTACCTGTTTTATACCCGATTTTACAGTGATATCGATGACAAATCTTGCTTTTTCTTTTTAATCTTGGAACCGGTCCGTAGCTTATTTGACTGCAGGAGAGTTCCCCTATAATTTAGCGAGCTCAGTGGAAGAACAGCGATGAAGTTTGAAAGAACAAGAATTCGATTTATAGATGTTGTTTTCGCTACCGTCACCGTCGTGGTATCTTTTTCGTAAAATTGCTTCCTAAAATTCGAGGGGGGAGGGGGGGGGGCTGAAGCCCCCTCCCCTGCCTTTCCACTGCTACGGGCCTGAAGACGAGCATAAAGTTTCATGTTCGGGTGTTTTGACCTCTTTATTGCATATTTTGTTTTCCCAATGTGGGTCATGTGATTTTCCATGAAGGAATTTGCCTTTAAATTATGCGTCATATGCTTGAGAATACGACGAAATTCTAAAGAAACAGCTCTCCAGGGTAACATCACATGACCTACAATATAATGGGAAAACAAAACATACAAGCTAAAGAGGTCTGTTGAGGGTTGAGCCATAGTTCGTGTACAACTTCCGGATTAAACAGTTCAATGTATTTTTACGTTCGGGATGTAGAAAGAAATCAGTCCAATTCGTAACTGATTCCTCGCCAATTTCGTTAGTTGTACTCCGTCTCTTTTTGCAAACAAATTGAATGTTTTATGAACTTCAGTTTCATTGAAACAACTTTGGATTGCTGCTGAAACAGAGCAAATTAGTAAATTAGTAATAAAATATGCAAGACAAAGTAATGCTGCTCAAAATTAAATCCGGTTTTTATTTCTTTGTAACACCTTATGTCAGGATTACAATGAGTGAACGTGTTATTACGTTGGAATCCAAATTTTAAATTCCTGCTCCTTTAATTCCATCTTTCGCCGATTAGTCGCCTGTCCCATTCGACCATTGTTGGAACAAAAATGCTGCCTAAAGAAATAACTTGTAATTAGCCTGTGTAAAGATCATGGGCATTTGTTGGACACAACTGACAAAAAAATACCAGAAGCAACATCGCATGATTCTGACAAGTGGGCTGCATTAACGTGTTAATAATTGCTCAGTGTTTTCTGGCCAATCCAAATATTTTACATCGTAGATTACGTTATGAATTTTTAATACAGTACAAAAAGAGGTGAGACAAAAGGCACTACCATTAGTTCTGGCGGTTTCCGCCGTGTGCTCTTGAAGTTCGACCGATTGGTTCAATGGGTAGAGTGCCAGACTACTGTGCGGGAGGTGGTGGACCAACACTCAGGGTCTTTAAATAACTGAGGAGAAAGTCCTTCCTTTGCCAATGACATCTGCAAATAGTTAGACTTTCTAGTCTTCTCGGATAAGGACGATAAACGGGAGGTCCCGTCTCACAACCCTCCACAATTAATTCTGTGGGACGTTAAAGAACCACTAGGGACGTAACGAACCCTGGCTGTGACCACCCCTAGTGCTGACCTTGGGTTGGTGCTTTACATAGGAATAACCTCATTGCACCTTTCCCCCTTGGATATTTCCAAGAAAAATGAGTATGAGTATGAGTATGAGAAATACTCCTGAGAATAGTAACTCCTGAATGCATTTATCAGGGAATGCTTTTCGAACTTAAATTATCTAAATCTACTCGGAGGGAATCCGAGAAAAAAAGAAGAAAAAAAGGCAAAATAAACAAATAAACAATAAACTCAAATAATTCACTTTTTGTATTTTGTTCAATCCTTGTCAGATGGAGGACAGTTCCTTTATGTCAGTCGTTATGCCGGGTTTTATTTTTTCACTTCAGTGAGTTATACCTCATGAAAGCCTTCTGAAGTTAGATTTTTTCCCTCTTATATGTTCCATATTTCAAGAATCGTCAATTTCATGACGGGCCATGGATTACGATTGCAAGAACAAACCAACCACTGTCTCCTGTGAAGGCCTTGGAGCAATACATCGCAGCTGCTGAAATTGATCTTTCTGAGGATTGACCGTTCATTAGAGCCCTTGCCAACCCAAGGTCTAGAGAGAAAGTTCCATGATCACGAGCCTCACCAGAACAAGGGAGTTTATTAAGGTAGCTTTTCGGGAGTTAGAAGCAATAGCAATATAAAGTTATAGCAATTTCAGTTTCATAATCATTGTATCTTTTATACTAGTGATTGTGTTCAAATATGATTCGCTGGCAAGTATTACCTACGATCGTTATTCAAGTTAACATTATACATATTTTCGGCAGTGAAAACCGAATTTCTTGTTTATAGAACTTGTCTTTAATTTTAAGTAACCAGTTGTCGCGTAATAAATCAGTTCATCACTAAAACGTCTTATTTTCGATTTTCAGGTTGAACAATCAGTTAAAGGAGCCTCGGGCACGTCACAGCCATGTGCATTAAGGAATAATTGGTAGCTGATTTTCAAAATACTCCATCCCTGATACTTATCGATCAAAAACACCAGAAGAATGTTCCACCACCACAAATTGAGTTGCAGCAGCAAGCTACGCTAAGAGAACAAAAACTATCAGGGCATAAACTGTACAAGCATGTAAACTCAGGTTACAGTTTCCATCCAACACGTCTTACCGTTTACAGGTTGCGTTGATAAACAAATACTTAGTAGACCGCCGAAAGTTAAACAAAATTAAATCAAATTCACAACAACTGCAAGAAATATTTAACATTACGAAAGAAAGTGGGAAACGCACTCTACGGCATTCCTAATTCATGTCAAATTACTTCCGTTCGCAAAACCACTGAAAAAAATTGCGCCGGCTCCTTAATCACCCTATAATAAACAAAACCCCCCAAAAATGTCAGACATTATATGAAAAACAATTCACATAATGTCATGACATAAAGCGTAGCCGTCATAAAATGACACACTCTTGCTTTGCGTGTATACACACACATCCAAGTGTGGGAGCTAGAGAGTGGTGCCGAGTGTGGGAGCTCGGGAGTGGTGCCAAGATGACTCCTGAAATAAATTGAAAAATGAAAAAATTGCAAAAATTACAGTTGGCCGGAGCTTTTACTTTTTGAGCTGGAGGGCTGGAGATTGAGTGCCAAAGCTGTAGTCTCCAGCCCAAAGCTGGTAACTTTACATCTGCGTGGATTGACCGGACCGTTCCTGATGCCGGCTGCATGTTGACTTGTCAGTTCTCGCGCACGCACATTTACGGCGCAAACGGACTTTTGAAATTTTCCATCACCTTCCACTACTTACACTACTGTCCCCTGACGACTGTGTCTGAAATCTTTGGTTGTGTTTTGTTACATTTCGGTTTGAAGTACTACTGTCTTTCAACGAATGCGTCTGAAATTATACTTTGGGCGTTTTGCTGAAGGTTCCTATCTCGTCCCCAGAGCCCGTTTTTCTTTTGGACGCGACCGTGCGATATTTCCTACATGACGTAGGGTTTGTTCGCGGCGCCAAAACTGCGAACCCGCGTTCGTTGGTCAAGAGTTCGCAGTTTTTGGCGATGTGAACAACCACTACGTCATGTAAGAATCATCATACGGTCGCGTTCTTGGTGCTGGCCATAAGAAAAGTGGGCCCTGAGGACAAGCCTGTAATTCATGATTTCAGACACAGTCGGCAAGGGACAGTAGTGTAAACAATGGAAGGGTGCTGGACAATTTCGGAATTATGTTTTTATCGGCACATGTATGGTCCAGGCGGGAGGAGGGGGACGGAGATGGGCGAAGGATAGGATAGGATAGGATAACTTTATTTGAAAAGGTAAATTCATCAGTCACAACTATGAAAGACCTAAAGATATACCACCAGAATTATTACAAAATATGCAACGGCGAGAACTACATTACTCTAAATTTACTCCAAGGCCCCATCCACACCAATGCGTTTTAAAAAGTATCCGTTTTCGGTGTCATCGAAAACGTATCAATAGATCCGCGTCCACACTACTGCTTCGGTAGTGTTTTATACTATCCACACTGATGCGTTTTCGGAGATATCCATTTTCGGTGTCATCAAAAACGTATAAATAGATCTGCGTCCACACTACCGTTTTCGCAGCGTTCTCAACTGTCGAAAACTCTCGAAAACGCTAAATGACAGGTGTGACGCAGGTTAAACCATGAAAACCAAGATAAGATTGAATAGAGTAAGGTTAAGCTCCAAATAAGGTATTAAATTTGCTAGTATCGTTGGAAAAAGCATGTTTTGATCTGCCATGTTTAATTTCGGATGACGTAAGCATTTTTAAATTCGATGCGTTTTCACTTATCCACATCAGAAACGAGGTTTTTTCAAAACGATACGTTTCCGAAAGACTCCAAAGTCTTCGTTTTCGTTAGCGTTTTTGGGCAATAACATCACTTTTTTTTAAATCCCAGGTCACTGTCCATTCTGAAGGGGCTCCACTCGAACAGTTTGCGTTTAGGTTGTTTGCCTCCTAGCTTACCGCAGCGAGTTATTGTTTTGTTGTTCTTTCCTCGCCAAAAAGGGAGATGTTTTGTATGCACTTCCGTTGCGCGCGCTTACTAATTTATGCGTATGCAGCCTCGCCTGCAAGCAGGGTGTGCGAGTCGCCATGTTTGTTTAGTCGGATGAACTCGGAGCCGCGACTCGGAGTTATGTACAGCGAGTCAAAATAACATTAAAGCCTGTTATTGGAACCAAGGATTTTACAAGTGTATAAATAACACATGAAAGGTTACGGTGAAGAAACTTTTAGCTCTTACTTTTAGCCCTTACATTTAGCCGAAAATTTAGCAACATACATCATAAATATCGTATTAGAGTGTCTAGCAACGGAAGATTGCTTTAGGATCAGTTCAGGTCTTTAATTTTAGCCGCTCTTTGGCAAACTAGAACAACCAAAGAATACAAAAAAAAATCAGCGTTCAAGCCTGTTTTTTTTTTTCAAGCTTTATTTTCGTAACTGCCTAAGTTGCGTTCATATTTACGATGATCCAGGAGTGTATCTTTCCTCCGCAGTTCAGTGATAGAGTAGCCTCCTACGCAGACATTCTTTTGGCTCGTCACGCCATCTTTCCTCCCCAACGAAAGATTGCGTGGCTAGTGATAGAGACGAGCATCAAATTTCTTTTTGTAATATCAACACTTTATAAAACAGAGCGGTCGTGAGAAATAAGGACAGGATCACTCAAGATGAATTTGCTTGATATTTTAACAAGTTCTCCCTACTACTTCTATAGGAAATGTTTAGGGGCATCCGATGAGAATTTAAATTTTGACCTTTGGATGAGCCGGTTTTTGCCCGCCTTAAAACTTTAAATACAAGACCAGTTAGGATGGAGGTCTCCAGAACAATGCCGTGCCGACATCCGTCCAACCACCTTATTCAAGATCACTCGCGGTCTCAAGTTTATGAATACAAAAGAACTCCGACCAGCTCTGCCCAAAACAAGACATACCCTATACGGGGCGGCTTCATCCCACTTCAAACCTGTACCACTTCTGAATGTTTCTCTTTTTTTTTTCAGGAGAACAATCAAGCGATGGAATAATTGACCTGCTTCACTTTTTCTCAATGAACATTCTTTATCAGAGAATAAAGTTACCACCATTGCTGATATGTAATGTACGTCTTAGCTGACAGCCAATAATCCTGAAATTTGAGGGGTTGGCTAAACTGCAGTAAATAAATAAATAAATAAATAACTGCTCATCTTCAAGTTAGTCGTTTTATTTTGCTGATAATTTACTACTTTTTACAGCCGATTTCGCACACTTAACTCACTTTTTAAGTACTGAAGCTTTAACTGTAATTTTCACAAATGTATCCACGCGGGTATTTGCCTGAATATTTGTAATCACACCAGATATTGTTAAAGTGCCCGGGTTTCTTTAAATTGACAGGATACCATATTTCCCCACAATTTTCTGGCCTCGAGTGGACGGAAGGCTGAGCCACCCGCCAGCGGCTGTCATCTGTAGACACAGTGACACCAGGCGACCCAGCCTCGGTCCACTTCCACGTTCCACCTGTTTTACGGAGTCCAATGTACCAGTGCGTGTAACTGCCGCTTTCCTTCACTTTTTCTGCCATAAGACTCTTCAGTTTGATCCACTCTTCATTCGTTTCCATGGTGACTAGGTGAGCTCCCATGTCATTGCAGGCGTCACGGGCCTCCTCCCATGTACCGCTAACGTCATGGAAAGTGTAGCAGTTGTTCACGGTGCTGGCGTCGCTTGAACTTCCCTCAGCTGTAATATGTAATCGTGTAGTGATATTAATATAAGAGCTTTGATAAATCTATCAATCGTTTTCTCGATGTTATCCATAAACAATATTCTGCCACAGCTCAGAAAACGGAGAAATCATTTTCGTGTGAAGGCTTCGAGACCGTGTGCTTGTTGATGCTGTTTCAAAAACATGTTATCGTGTCAATTTGAAACCGTTTCCGTTTAAATGCAGCCATAATTAGCAACTATTCCACGAGGCGCGTAGCGCCGAAGTATCATATTTTATTGTCTCAAAAGCAGCACTGAAGCCCGAGTGGCATACCGATTTTGTTGAAAACAACCACGACAAATCGATAAATCTTGCTTAATTATAAAAAAGACCAATTCACGCAAACAAGGTAGTACTAGTAATTCGACATTTTAACTCAGACTCGAAACTCAAACTCATGTAATGGACAATCTCTCCATACGAACGTCTTGGCTGTAACAATATAATTGATGCGAATAATCGTGAGGGCTCATTAAACCAAATTCTACGTAACGAGCAAATCAATAAAGAGAAATTTTAAACTCCCAACCTTTTGATAGATGATAAATCAAAACGAGCATCATAATGAACTTGAACAGAACAACCGACTTCATATTCAACCTGGAAAAGATCAACTTAAAATTAGAAGCCAAAATAGTTGCGTCTTTTCCCTAATCTTCACATCTTTTAAGGCAAAGGTCATTCCGACTAAAAGAATTTGTTTTAACAAAAGTAGGCGAATTCGATGAACAAAAACAAGAAGAATATATGTGGTCAACTTACGTGGGAAGATTAACGTTGAACTTTGCTTGATTTAGAATGGAAATGACTACAACGGCCCGAAACAAATAATGTAACTTCACACAAAGGTACGCGAGACCAAGGCTCTTTCAATTGAGGGCCCACCCTAAATTGTTTTCTGGTGACATGTTTGTTTACGGTTCTGAGCAGAATGCTTGATTGCGATGTCTGGAGTAAGACAAACAACACCGTGGCAGTTAAGCGTGTAAGCCGTGCATAATTATAAAGTTCTTTGATTTAGCTTTCCTTGATCAAAGCTTGGCCATATAGATTCTTTGTAGGCATGGCTTTTAGTAGGCAGTTTCCCTTTTAGAATCTCGATTAGAAGCAGAAAGGTTTTTGCTTTTGGTAATTTATGAGAGCCAGCCTGATTAAGCAAGCAAATCCTCAAGTAACTCTTTCTTGGTAGAAAATTATAAAGAATTGTTGAGAACAACATATGCTGTGAAATTATTTTAAACAAACAGTGAAATACATTGTTCGTAGTACTCTCGATCGCAAATTAAACAAAGGATATCTAATCGCAAGAACTGTTTGGATGCTGACCTCCACTGGCCATGTTGTTAACATCTGCCCTTTGTTTACGTCGAGTTTCGTACATCGTACTTTCAAATCTCTTCTTAATGTTTAGAAAAGAGGATCAAATGCAATCTCGTGCCAGACATGCTGACTTTCAACATGATTAAATAAATAATTGGGGATTCACATTTTAGAGAAAATCTGGAAGGTGCTTTTTACTATAAGAAACGCGAACGAGCATACGTTCGCGTCGCTTAAGGCTAAATCATTAGAAAACACACGACAAGAATCCCGCGGAACATTGGTCTCCTGCTTCTGCTGTTTAGTATTGTTTAGCAGGTTGAAGTTTGACCGTTAACTATCTGCTTACACTGATTTCATATCATTAAAATTTTAAAACTTTAAATAGGTGGTATTTTGCAATGACCTGATGATTGGTACCAGTGTGTGAACTGGTATTATTTTATGCGTGGAAGCCCGGGAGATACTAAAGTACATTTCAGTGGCCAACGGAGGAATTCAGGGCGCAAATTAAGCTAGCGCTGTCTGGTTTTCGACGTAAGTTATGGATTATCCCAATCTGATTCTTTCTGCCATTTATTCTCGCAAAAGTTCCCGTCGTTTAGGGCTAAGGTCACCAGAAAACATACGACAAAAGACCGGAACGTTGGCCTTTAAAATATGCTCTCCTTCTTTGTTTAGCAGGTTGAAATTTGACGGTTAGGTATCTATTTACATT
Source organism: Galaxea fascicularis (assembly GCA_948470475.1). Classification (NCBI taxonomy): domain Eukaryota; kingdom Metazoa; phylum Cnidaria; class Anthozoa; order Scleractinia; family Euphylliidae; genus Galaxea; species Galaxea fascicularis. The sequence continues at coordinate 28,683,993 of OX419341.1, read as the reverse complement.
TCATATCATTAAAATTTTAAGATCTGGGTAGGTTTTCGCAGTGACCTGATAATTGGTATCATTCTGTGGAGTGCCATTATTTTATAAGAGCTCAGAAGGCACTGCATGACGGTACACTTCGCCAAGGGAGGAAATCAAAAGAACAAAGTAAGCTGTTTGTGTTTCGAGGTACGTTTTAGCCTCTATTAAATGGGGTCGTTTTAGTGATTGAAATACAGTACTATCAGTTGTGGGTCTAATTTATCATTTTGGGTAGAATCGGTTTAGCCCCAGTAAATAGAGCAGAAATAGTCCCCTATCAGGTAGTCGAAACGAGGATACAGAAGAGTTATTTTGGAAAAATAAGAGGTTGTTGTCGTTTGCAAAACGGTTGAAATGTTGCTATACTATGAGTTTGGATGGCCATATCAGCGCTTCTCGAGCCGTTTCATGCCTTCAGTAAGGACGAAAACTGGCCCATATTTTGTGGCCAATTTAACCCAACTTATCGGAGCAAAATAAATTTACTCTAAATGGTAGCAGTATTATGTCTGAAGATTAGGTCTTCTAAAGGGTAGAAGCAACAAGCTCCAATAATCGTGGCGACAATCTTCTCCTTAAACACCGACAACCTACAGAGATTGGCAGAAAAAGCGTTGCAGTTTGCGAAAGGGACAATCTCTTCTTTGCGACAGCCAAAGTCGTAAATAAGCGACAAAGCAAGACCACCCCTTGGGAGCGGCCCCGATGACCAGCCTAGATTCCGGACAGCCTAAAACAGCTATATTAGAGAGCTAAAATCAGCTACCACTTACCCTAGAGTGACTCTAATTGTTTGTTTGCGTTTTGCTCATATATATTGCATAATCAACATAAATACTTGAAACTTCCTTCATTTAATTAATTACATAAAAGAAGCACATCAGGTAATGGTGACTACTATATATACACAGTAAAAGCGTGACAAACATGAAAATACTTTATTCTCTGACTAATCTTTTTTGGTAGCAGAAATTGGCTGTCGATAATACAGCAGTCGAAAGGTTTAACCCACTGCCAGCATGACATACATTTCTTTGTAAAAATTTATATATACTAGATCTTTACGAAACTTGGTTGCCAAATTATATCAAAGTCAATAAATTCAGTAAAATACCATAACATCACAAATCAGAAATGTCATCGAAGAGGGTTGTGAATAATGATTTGTTACTCACCTCCGAGTTCACAAATCAGAACGCTCGAAATGCACTATTCACTTCTGTGATGATATACTAACATGGGATATTTGTTATGCCAAGTTTTCGGAGGACAGAAAACAAGAACGTCCTATCGCTTTTTTCACTTAGATAGATGATTACATTTAATTGTTTTGGTTGTAATGTTTCGTTATGGATGTACCTTTATAAAGAACATGATATTTTAATTGATTTAAACACGTTATTCCGAGATATAACTTAACAACTTTCATATTTTCTTTACACAGAACAGAGATGAATATTGTATTCGCAGTTTTTGTGGGATGGTCAATGGTCCTTATGTGTTTGAGCTTTGGTAACTTGAGTTTTCATAAGTTCTGTCGGATCCATACTGATAAGCAGGTTTTTGCATGAATTGCAAAATGCTCTTCGTTAATTTGGAATTGGTGCTTTTTTATTCAATCATTCTTTAATAAAAAGTTAGAAAAAATAGTAGTTTTTGTGCATTTAAATCCTAGTAGGCATTAGATTGTTGTGGAAAAAAGATAAAAAAAAAGGGCACAATTTTTTTGGAAAAGGTGGAAAGATATATTTTGACGAAAAAAATATCTTGCCGGTAGGTGCACTTTAAGAATACGTACTGTATTACCATGAGGTTTTCCAACTCCAATTGTATAACAGTTACAACTTAATTAAGCAACCCTCCCCCTAGCTATATTCTGAATACAACTAATTACCCGTGTAGTTTGTAAACTAAGCGGAAATACCATGCCGAGTCAAAGAATTTAATGACTGAAAGAAAAATACCCTATTAAGTTTACTACGTTTATGTTTAATATTAAAATCTTTCATTTCTTAGGTCGAGCATCTGATTCATTTAACCGGAATGAACGACAAAGTGAAAACGAACAGTCAGGAGGTAAGATGTGACTGTAAAAGGCAGTGAGAAAGGATGATCAGGATACATCCCCATGATAGTTTTTTAATCTATCTTAAGTTTCGCTCCATGTTGCACAAGTTGTACAAGTGACTTTCAGTTATCGTCCCGTGATCGCGCAGCCAATGACCGGAAGATGTCATTGCGAAGATTTTTCCCGCCGTCGTGTCGTGTAGCGACCATATACCCAAAAAACAAAGAAAACAAAACCAACCATTAGTTCTACTTCACTTTGTTACACATACACGGCAATAATTATTAACAAAAGAAATTGTTGAAGCTATTCAAATATTCTTATAGGGTACAAACAGAGACAAGGGGTCTGTGGAAAACACTGCCTGATCTAGCGATCTGCATGATACTTAAGGCCACACGCTAAGATAAATAAGGTTGTAACTTCATGATATCTCAGTCACGAATGGAGTTATTCTTCTACTTTGTATTAGTGTCAGGAATTTTGATATATGACTCACGTTCCTTGTCTGCTTGATACAAGCGAATTGTTAATATCATACGAAGGGTCTACACCCTGTGTTAAGGGCAGAGCAGTGGAAAAATTGTACTGAAATTGATCGGTTTTTTTAAATGAGGGTGGAAGGCGCGGAAGCCTAATGGTTAGTAAGCTGCACTCCAAATCGAGCGGTCCCGGTTCAAACACATTTGACCCTCATAGTGCCTCTCTCCATCCAGGCCAGGAATAAAAAAGCATCACATCCAGGGGATGTACCGATACTGCTAACTGCTTCATGCTATATCGAGTGAAAAGAGTTAATTAACCACCGTGAGCTGTGAGCCAGTCGGGTTTAACAGCTTTAATCTCTTTTCAGACGAGGACGGAGAGAATGCAAAACCAACAAGACAAGATTTATTGAGAAAATTGATCAAAGAAGCGACGGGCAGAGACAATGTAGACAATCTTATTAACGATTACGGTTGTTGGTGTCGTAAAGGTGGAGAGGGAAAATATGTGGACAATATAGATTTGTAAGTAAAATTTGCTCCATAAACTACATCAGAATGGGTTTACTCTCCAGTCAGGAGGTTTCCGCGGTATACGAAACAGTAGTTGCATAAGTAAAAATCGCTTTCGCTCACTAAGCCCGTGGTGTTGAACCCTGCCAAGTTCAGTTTTAGACATGGCACCCAGTACTCCTGCGGATAGTGGTGCCAAGCGCGTTGCGTGGATGTTTTGTGGAGAATTGAAATGCGTGTGTAGTCATTTGGGCTGTCCAAGAGAGCAAAGTTTATATCAGAGGATTGGCTATTTGTATAAATTAAAATAACTATAGAGGGATTAATACCTTAAAAATAAAGCCTGTATGGGATATTTAATCAGTAACTCTTCATGACTCCCATCGTCTCTTGATCTGTGAAAATTATTGATTTGTACGTGGAAACTAAAGTTACGAATATTTTGCAGTTAAGAATAAACGACAAGACGTGCGGGATTTTTGAGCGAGAGAACAATGTTTTCTACATTTAATCCCGGTCGGGCATTTCACTCTTTCGTTCTTTCCACGGTGTGGAGTTCTGACTGTCCGTAAACTTGAATAAGTAATGCAATTCACAAGCGTCAATTACGCAAAGAGAAGGAACTGCTCCCACCCGCTTCCGTTCTAGATCACTCCCATATCTGTCCATATTGCAGTCGCTTGTTTCGCGCCCAGATTGGCTTTATCAGCCACCTGCGGACTCACATTCCAAAATGTCGTGCTCATCTTCTTTTACGAAGAAGGAAAAACAACAACTAATCAAAGAAAAGTACTTGTAGACACAGAATTGTTGTTTTAAAACCTGGTGATTCACTCGACGATTTGTTACATCAAGTCTATAAGCGGTTTCTGATTCGACTACTTTTCGTCAGCGTTTACATTTGAAAATAATGCGAAACGGGCGTTTGCATATATTGGCATAGCTAAAATCAACCCAAACGATGTTTAAACAGAACACCGCATTCATATAAGATTTGACCAGATAATGCCACAAGATTCGAATTCACTCGTTTCCCCTTCTAAGCGGAGACTCCGACAAAATGTGGAAATTAGTCATACTCCCAGAAAACGTTTGAAACTTAAGTCCAAATAAGACCACAGCCTCTTGTTCACTTTAACGTTAAAAAGGTAACGTTACTAAAATTAGTGGATTCACCACTCAAGATGTTCTCCTTTTCAACTCATTTATTGCTGATATTTTTCATTCCTTAACTTTCTTCCTTTTCAACATTTTGGGTTCTCTTGAATTGCTTTAGTTTCCCTTGTTCACTAATCCATCTTTTCTGTTACCCTTATTTCGTTTATTATTTCTTCCTGCTATTCTCTTTAGCTGCTGCAAAGCCCATGATTTTTGTGATATGGAACTACGCAACGATGACAAGTGTGGCGGTAATCTCAATAATATGCAGAAAGGATACAAGTACGATGAAACTACCAAGCAATGTAGTAAGTGCATTTTGTGAATAAGATTTTAGTTGAAACTTCTGGGAAAATTAATTTTGTGTGTATTTGTTTTAAAGTTCGTAATAACAAGAAACGTTCACACACAAAAACACCCGACTGCTTTTAAAATGAGACCTACAAATTAGACATTAACAAAAACAAAACAAAAAACAAAAACAAACACATAACGTTTAAATTTGCAAGACATGTTTCGGATACTCAGTATCCATCTTCAGTTGAAGGATGTTTACAAGTTGGTGAATTTATATTAAGTTAGTAATCGTGAATGCAAGTAAGGCCCGGTTCGAACGTCGAACTTTTCATGTACCAAACTGGATTTTGGTATTAAGTACATGAAATGTTCGACATATGAGTCAATTAACATCGACAGATTTGTATTCGGGTCGACACTACCGTTCTATCCGACTGGGTCAGTCGAACAGAACGACAAACGTTCGACACCGATTCAGACGTCGAACTTTTGATGTGCCGATCCAAATGCATAATTTATGTTACGATATTTTTTCAGTATAACAGCACTTATGATTGGCTGTATAATGACATTTCATGCGTGAAGAGAGAACTCACACAAGCAATTTTAATTTGCAACATGCTGAACCTGGACAGCTGAAAACGGTCTACTTCCAACTAGCACCAACGCTATTTATCTGTCAGTTTGAAATTCATGTTGTGTATTTACATTTCAAAATAGCACGGAAAGCTTTTCCAACCTGATCCAACCTTGTACTTGACTTAATATGTTATATTCAAACCAAATGGAAGGGAAATAAGTCATTTCAAAATAATTTCATCGGTTCATTTTCGTATTTTAAGCAGTGAAAATGGTCTTTTTTTACGCTACGAATTGGGTTCGGTACATGAAAAGTTCGACGTATGAATCAAACAGTCGAATTTAATAATTTGGCTCGACCCAAATAGGATTTAAGTTCGGTACGTTCGAAGCAGGCCTGAGTTTTAATTACAAATTGTGTAGGATAATAGTTGCAAATCCGGTGAAAACGTTAAATCATACTCAATGGATACAGCCGATTGGCAGATCACAAATGGTTTGCAGCCACTCAGAGAAATGTATTGACTAAGTGTGTGAATGGAGGCCAATGAAATTCAATGAACAAATAGGGCTCTTCCAGAAAATACCGCGATTCGTGCAATATCAGTTTTTCAAGTGATATTTAGCGTGAGAATTCACGAGTCAGGTAATGATTTTTTCTTGAATCGCGGCTGAAGTCGGGCAAATAGGTGCAAAGCTAAGCCTTTTCACTTATTCACCAGGCTTAATTCCCCATTTATTTGGGAACAAGTGTTTAATCAAGTTTATTAACTCTACCTAATCAGTAATGATCTAACTCCTCAACTGGTAATGTTATTTAACAAGATGTACTTATGCTTGTAGCTGCAGTGAGTGGGTATCCTACAGGAGATGCCGAGGAGAAGAAGTGTGCTCACGCTGTGTGTATCTGCGACATGGAGATGTTTCGTTGTATGAAACACTACAAAAACGAGCTCAATCTCGGCCGCATCTCATATCACAAATGTACAGGTACCATCTTCGTTCTAGGGTGATACAAGTTTCATCTTTCGCAGATACTTACAGTGGTTTAGGACTTTGTATTTATAGTTGCAAGGTGAAAATAATTTTGAATTTGCGTTTTCTTACTCTTTAGCAAACTTTTTGTACACCCTAATGAACAACTGAGTGGAACGACAATTTAACAAGAAAAAATACACAAACTGCGGTGATAAACATGACAATGAAACGCATTGTTAGAAAACAAAAATAAAACTACATCATTTAACTTGACGTTTTGTATGTTTCTACATACATCTTTGTAAGTGACCGTTAGGAACAGAAGTAACAACTAAATTAACTAAAACATCAACAATGACAAATGAAAAAATAGGTCCACAATGCGTACATGTGTGACTTTCAAGACCGCGTGACAGGAGGTCGACTCTTGTGAACAAATAAATACATCTGATCGTGCCATAATGTGGCTGCACGGCTTCGTTTAAGCCACACATTAAAATATGCACATTAAAATATGCAAAGTATTAAAGATAAAGCTTTTTTCGCTCATAGTCATTTAGTGTAGGTTTCATTTCTCTAATTAGTGGAGTCTCCTTTATCATGCAATGTGAATCTGACCGACGTTTTGCTAATACAGTCTGTATCTCATAGTGGTCCCATTTTAAGTTGTGACCAGTTGACGTGACGTGGTCTGCGATAGTAGATGCGTGACAGTTACTCGTGATCGCTTTAAAATGTTTATTTTTTTTGTCATGCAATCTGGGTTTTGTTTTTCCAATGTAGAAATCCTGACAGTCCCAACAACTAGCCTTATAAACAACCTGAATTTGTTGACATTTGGTAACGGTTGATCCTATCTTTGTAGGGGGCGATGAGGGCTTTGGAAAATAAAACTTGGAATCCCATCCTTGCTTGAAAAATATTTTAAGTAATTAAATACGCCTATACCATGTATCAACGTTCACGTATTCATTTCACAATGCAAGAGTTTTAGAAATATTATTAATAATGCGGTTGATGATGTAATACACCCGTGAGAAAGAGGATATGCTAGTTGGTTGGCAACGGTAGAACCCACGACCTCCAAAACACCGGTCCAGTGGGAAACTTCAGTCCAGTGAGAGATCAGTAATGTCTTTCGTAATAATTACAGGACTTGATCGGATTTGCAAGACCAAGGCGGATGTTGTTGTTCTTATTCAAGACAGTCAGGGAATTTCCTCAACGACAGTTCAAAGCATAAAAACCGTGGTGCGTAGACTGCTGACTCAATTAGACAGGTCATTCACCGACTACAACTTTGCGCTGGCAACTTACGGTGAGTCGCGGCGAATGAGTTGTTTTGGCAGCGCAAAAGAGATAATCACATACATGGACAAAGAATACAGCCATCAACAACGCGGCTCCCAAAACCTGTTAGAACTGGCGCTGAAGAAAATGATCTTGATACAGTTTGACAAGCGTCGTGCCGACAGAAAACATGACGACACGTCAAAGGTGACTTTCACTAATGGCTATTTTATAATAATAAACTGTGTGATCAACCAGGAGAAGGTATCTGAAAAATTGACATCAGTACATACTCAAGTTTCAAATTCAAAATCCGTCATCTATCGTCTGTTATTCACGATGTTAATAACATACAGGGCAAAATTACTGAATGCTGATTGGTCAATGAAGAGGGCATTTTTTCTTAATTTTGTTTGTGAAGAGAGCAAAGTTACTCGCTCACGAGTGGTCGAGCGCCAAAAATACACGCTCCTGATTGGCTGCACACATCGCTTCAACATTGAGCAAAACAACTTCATCTTCTTCGAAGTTTGTCTTTTAATTCGCGTTGCATTCGCTGAAAAAGGCGTAAAGGTCAAGAACAGTCAAGAACTAGTTTTAAAAGATAATCTGGAAGGTGAATTTTCAAGTGGTAAGGAGAAGAGCAACAGTTTTTTTTTCATGAACTGAAGCTTAAAACTTGGATCGACTTACAAGGCGCCTGGCGTAACTGGATTGTGTGGTTGAAAAACAAATGATTCCTTTAGTCAAGAGCTTTCAATTTACCACGGCATCTTGCAGCTCAACAAAAAGGTCACAGAACAGGTTGCCATTGCTGGAAAGAACGAGTAGCTCAAACTTGGTGGAAGAAGCTCTTTCTTTGGGCGCGGATGCGTGTTTCTAAGTGGATGCATATTTTGAAGTAGTAAAAATCTCTGCAAGACAGGTGAATTATAAAAAATTGGAAGGTCAACATTTGGTTTAATCGTTGTTACTTTTGTTCAGGAATAAAACTCGTATTTTTCTCTCGAGTGGATGTAAATAACAATCATCTACACTCGTTTTGGACGGGTCGCAAACAAGTTGACTTGCTTGTCTGTTTGTCTGTTGTTTTCCTTTGGTGCGAACGAGTGTTTTAACAGTTTAACTCCGTTTGTCTGACTGTTGTTCGAGTTGCCTCAACAGTGTTGAGAAAATTTTGTCCTGTATGTTATTAACAAGTAATCGCAATGGGTCCTCGTAAAATTAAGGATTAATATCACTTGTGTTTTCAGAAGTTGCTGAAATTGCCCAATTTAGTTACTAATGGTGGTTGTTTACCAATTACCATAAAATTTCGGAAATTTCGGTCGGAATGTAAATGGTAAGGCTATTTTGGTGTTCCCGACCGGAAAATTTCCAAAATTTTCAGAATGTCTTGAAAGGTAGTCCACAATTTCCAACCGGAATTTCCGAACGTAAAATGTGTTTCAACGGTTCCAGGCCCTACTCCAACTTTTATGCGTGTCACGTGGTGTATATATATGGTGGGGTTGTGCAAATGGTACACGCCAATCCTGAACAGAATTTTTCATTGGCGATTTTTACTTACCATTTGTACAAACCGTCGACCAACCGGTTTTCCCATGTAAATGGAATACAACCAGTAACTTTTTATTTTTCGTTTCTTCTTCAATGAACCGTCCACAATTCTCAAGATTTTAGTAATGTTCTCAGACGGGAACGCGGAGAAAGAAAATGGCAAGGTTATGGACACCTTCATGCTTGAGAAAACAGCAAAACTGTTGAGAGTCGACAACAAGATCAACATGGTTGGTGCTCTTATCCCTAACGCTCGAAATACACAACGAATACAAGAGCTAAAGAGCATCGTATCTGAACCAGACGATGCCATAGACGAGGATTTTTCTGATTCTAACCTCAACAACATTGCAGAGTTTCTTGCAGCTCGAGTGAACCGATTGGTGGCCTGCCAAGGTAAGGATTTAATTTACAAAGATTTCTATCTTTTGATTAACTGTTTAGAATTACCCGGAAAATTGTAACAGCCTTCATTATTTTTTATTAATGATTCGATTCATACATTTTTAAATTTTTTATTGCACGACTCACACAGCTTACCATACATTGGTAACGATGCCCCACCTAATAATTATACAATACGAACACAGTAATACCCTTCATGAGTTATCTCTCTTACCAGTAAAAGAGGGGTGCACCCTGGAATTTTTGGTGGAAATTTGTCTTCCAATTTTCCAAATCATGACCCATTTTCAGAGCAAAACTCGTTATTTTTCACACCCTTACAGGTTTTGAAATACTAAATCGCACCAAATAATACCTTATGGTTACTATTTCGTTTGAAAGCCCGGTGATATGAGTTGCATCTGTCAATTTAAATGCACTTTACGTCGCGAATCTAGCCAACATGGAGAACTTTTTATCTAATATGGTGACCATGAAATAAATGGCACTAGGTCCTCTGTTAAACGCAGACATTCTGCACCACTTCAGAAACCGATTTACCTACATTGAATCCTGATGAGGCGTCTGCAGTGGGTTAGAAACACAAAATGCAAGCGACTAATTTGATCGTGAAATATATTCTTTCGTGGGCGAAGCAAAACACTAAAAGGTGCTTTATGGAGCATGGAGTGTTAATTTATGCACAAACAAGTCGACCAGTTAAAATCATCACCAGGTTCTGGGTAGTGTAAACATGATCAGTAGAGGGGTGGGGCAGGAGTGAGGGGGGGTGAGTTAGGAAAGAATGGGACAGATATTGATTGAGGCTATGATTGTTTGCATTTATTGTATGACGGAGAAAATTGCGAACGTGCACTCAGTGCAAATTAAGAATTAATTATAAATTTGCCTGCTCTCAGCCAATCACAATAAAGTCGTTTTCTTAGTTATAAAATTAAACATAGAAATCGGACTCGGACTCTAACTCGGAATAATAACAGTTTCTGGAATGGCAGGTGTATAGTATAATGATTAAACCAACTAGTCATCAAGACAAAGAGCTTTTAATCATCAGTTAAGTAAAATGATTTAATACAGATATTTATATTTTTTGCAGCTATTGAAAGAGCCAAGAACCTACCCATAGGGAAAAAATAATCAGTGGAATGGGAATAAAATGAGGAAAAGCATAAATAGCATCAAAGAAATGAGAGGAAAATAAAGAATTATTGATTTTACTTCGAAGATGGAGTTGTTGTGCTTCCACTTGATTTAAGTTTCGATCAGTTAGTTTGGATCTCAGCTGTGTATTTTTTTTGGTGTAACCAATGGTGGTTAAGTAAGAAAAAGGGCAATTCAAAGATTTCATTTGCCAAGAAGAGTATTGATAGTAAACATCATCGGAAGGCGATTTCTACACAAAACAGATCAAGATCGGACTTACCTGCAAGTGATTTTTCTTCTTATGTACCGTATTCAACAACAAATCAACAAATTCAACGTTGTAGATATTCTGTTCTTGTTTAAACAACCTTTAGTGACATTTAGCTTTATTGCTTATCGTCGTGATTACGGTTTTCGTCAAGCCTTTGTTTCTTCTGGCGGTTTATCCGGAACCATGTTGAGGATAGAAAGGTAAAAAACGGAAAACGAAGAGAAAACGTATTTACTGGAAAACCAGAAACCTCGAATACTTTCTTGATAAAGTGAAAAACAATATATGTTAGCTTTTAAAACCAGTGTTTGTAAAAAATAGAAGAAGAGTCGACTTTTATACCCACGCAGTAGCTCTTCACGTTGTAGGATTTGATGCTACGCATTCTCTTCCCTTGAGCTCACGATCCTTCTGGCCTGCGGCAGGGATCGAGAGCTTTGGTTCCAAACCAGGAAGGACACCAGGAAGTCATAATTGCCTTAGTAACTTAAAAGCAAAGACGTCTAGCAAGACATTTAGCAACCAATTTGTCCTTTCGTATCTTGAAATCGTGCTAAAAGACCAGCCTTGTAGAATAAGCGGATCACAGTTTAAGAAATGGCTTTTGGGCCCGAAAAGGTTTTCTGGGCTTTTGACCCCTGGTGTGCGTTTCTCGAAACTCCCGATACTTTTCGGGCGCATTTCGGTTGCCATAATTTCTTTCGTATCTTAAAAACGAAGACATTTCCAGGCATTAAATTTTGCAACAAATTTGCCCTTTGGCATCTTGAAATCATAGTAAAAGATCAACTTTTATAGTCAGTCCTCATACTGACCATCACCGACCATAATTTTGCTTTCAGGAAGACCTTTAAAACAGGGAATTGGATTCGCCACAAGCTGAAACAATGCCATCTAATGAAACCTTGATTTCATTGGTTCAAGGCAGAATCATACCACCCACCCATCTCACCATCTTACCACAGTAGAATTTCTTGAACCTCATGTTGACATAGAGCGATTTTTTTTGCACAAAATAGCTCAGAACAGAGGGAAAAAACTCTCCATGCTGCCGATGTCGAAAATCAACTTGAAAGTACCGGACAGAGAAGTGCTGGACACGAGAATGAGTCGGAAATGAGACAGCAATTTTCCGGTCTGACCGGTCCAACCGGACCAACGGGTCCACGTGTGCACCTCGAAAGGTGGGGCCGTTTTTCCGAAAAAATTCCCGGTGAACCAAACTGACCCACTGAGTTTTGGACCGAAATTTCCGGAAATTTTAATTTAATGGATCGCACCCATGGAGCGGCCTAACGACCCGGTTGTTAGGAAACCTAAGACCCCGAAAACTAAGACCCATTTAGTTTTCGTTATTTGTCACTTTTTCAGGGGGTCTTGGTTTTCCTAATTTACCTATGGTAATTAGGAAAACTAAGAACCCCACTAACGACTGAAAAAAAAATAGAAGAAAAAGATTCAAATATGTCATTTCCATTTTCTTGCATTGTCAACGTTTCCATTTGAGTCTTGGTTTTCCTAACTTACCTATGGTAATTAGGAAAACTAAGACCCCACTAACGACTGAAAAAGATAGAACAAAAAGATTCAAATATGTCATTTCCACTTTCTTGTCAACGTTCTCATTTGAGTCTTAGTTTTCCTAATTTACCTATGGTAATTAGGAAAACTAAGACCCCCACTAACGACTGAAAAAGATAGAAGAAAAAGATGCAAATATGTCATTTCCACTTTCTTGTCAACGTTCTCATTTGAGTCTTAGTTTTCCTAATTTACCTATGGTAATTAGGAAAACTAAGACCCCACTAACGACTGAAAAAGATAGAACAAAAAGATGCAAATATGTCATTTCCACTTTCTTGTCAACGTTCCCATTTTAAATAGACCAAAAGAAAGACAAAATTAATTCAATCTATTTCTGGAATCAACTGAGTGTAGGATATATAACAAAAAACGAGACAAAAAAAAATAAGTAGACGAAATGAAATCTCAAGGTATATTCAATAGTATCCAGGAAACTCCTTCGCCTTTAGAAATCAAAGTCAGAACTAGGCAGCGCATCTTACGTACAATGGAAGACATCATGGGGTGCGAACGTTGACAAGAAAGCGGAAATCACACATTTGCATCTATTTCTTCTTCTTTTTTTGTTTCAATTGTTGGTGTAGGGTTTTATTTACTGCAGGCAAATTACGAAAATTAAGACACAAACGTTGACAAGAAAGTGGAATTCATGTATTTTCATCTTTTTCTTCTATCTATTTCAATCGTTGGTGGGGGTCTTAGTTTTCCTAACAGTACCATAGGTAAATTAGGAAAACTAAGACTCAAATGGAAACGTTGACAAGAAAGTGGAATTCATATATTTTCATCTTTTTCTTCTATTTTTTTCAGTCGTTAGTGGGGGTCTTAGTTTTCCTAATTACCATAGGTAAGTTAGGAAAACCTAGACCCCCTGAAAAAGTGACAAATAACGAAAACTAAATGGGTCTTAGTTTTCGGGGTATTAAGTCTCCTAACAACCCTAAAGACTCGTGTGTCTCTCATCCATTCCGCCGACTGCGAGACATGTAAACCTTTCCTTCATGGAACTTGTTTCATATCTTCCACTGACGTCATCTACCCAGAAGGCCTGGAACAACCTCGTTCCCAAGCTCTCTCTCCTCTGTCTCCCTTGTCGTTAAGGGAGGCAGAGGAGAGAGAGCCTGGGAACGAAGTTGGGCCGGGAAAGAAAAATGTAATTTCTGACGGTTGAGTGTGCGAATAAGAAAGAAATTGATATTTCTACGGCACGAGAACAGAAAGGTCTGGGTACGATTGGTGTAAGGCATGATGGGTAGCAGGTTGTCTATAAAGTGTCAGTTCGTCACGTGGTGAGGCATTCTAGGCCTGCCTCAGTCCGTGTAGCTTTTGTTTCTTTCCAAGTTTTTTTTTTTCAACTGTCATGGGTGAAGAGGGCGTTTCCAAAGACGTCATTGCTAAAATGATAGAAACCAACAACCAGACCATGAAGAAATCAATGGGGCAGCTTTTTCAAAAATCGATAGACGAGTTAAAAAGATCGCACGTGGACTCGTCAGATGCTCAGATCCGTGAGATTAAGAAACTTAAAATGGAAGAACCAAGGCGTTTTAAGAAGAAAGCGAATGAAGATCAATTCAGGTTTAACGCGAAGATTCAGGACACCTTAGAGGACACTAAAGCAGCCGCACAAGCGAATGCTACGGACAAAGTTAAGGAGTCGCTCCAGAAAGGTGAGGACTTATTGAAAGAGAACCAGAAGCACATCCTTCTTGTCGACAGGTCTGAGTACGGCTGGTCTACGGTCAGGAAGTATAAAAAGAGCGAGATCGCTGATGACTCCGACGATGAGAAAAAGATGTTCAAAGCCGAAGCACGCGCCAAGGCACATTTAAAACAGTCGGCTTCAAGATCCCGCACTGCTGCTTCGGGGTTCGCTGCCAGAAAGGATTCGGTCGTTCAGGATTCAGGTCTCAGTCGTTCGGGCGAACGAAATCCGCTAGGTCTTAAACAAATTCCAACGGTGGAGGCACAAAGCAGGAGTCGAAGTAGACCTGAGAATTTTTTTTAATGTGGCAAGCCATGACATTGGAGAGCTCAATGCCCGACTTTTCAATCTAAAACCAGCACAAGCTTCTGACTAGATGAGGATGATCAAGGTGTAGTTGACTCCATTGTTACCAATGATTATCTAGTTGTCGATGATGATGTTTATTTTCCCTGTGTGGGAGTCGATTCTTCTCGTGCACAGTTTTCTATTAGTTCGTATGAATTAGATTCTACTCAGGCGAAATCTGTTATATATATCGGTTAGAGGAAGGTTAGCAAAATGCATTTCAGAGTGGGAAGGAATCAATGCTCTGGGTTTTATATTGGAAGTTATTCGAGAAGGCTATAAAATGCCTTTTGTTTCTCTCACTCCTCCGAAACATATCGATAATAACTTTTCTGCCATCAAGGAGAAGGATTTTGTCTCCGAGGCGATTCTAAATCTCCTCAAGATGAATTGTATCGAAGAATTGGATGAAGCTCCCGATGTTGTGAATCCCCTTACAATACACTATGAATCCCATTACATACACTAACGTGTATGTAATGAGTAGAGATAATAAAGCCAGCTTTTCGTAATCGAATTTGTTTTCTGTGGGTTCATTTACACTAGGGAAGTAATTTCAGTTATTCCTTCTCTTTTTCCTTCAGATGTGTTTCAGCACGGAGTCTGGAAGGATGTCGGAAATCTAGAGCACCCCGATTTGACGAGTTTGGCTGATAGAATGAAATCCACTGTTCTAATGTCCAGGGCTACAGGCACTGTAGACGGATACACGCGAGCGTTCAACAGGTGGATAGAGTTTGCCTCGCGTTGGGGCGAAGTTACTTCATTTCCGGCTGAACCGCTTCCGGTGGCCCTTTACTTACAGTACTTACTAGAAACTACTAACTCTTGTAGTTCTGTTGATGCCGCGTTCTATGGGATAAAATGGGTGCATGAAACCGCTGGGTTGGTCTCCCCTACTGATAGTTCATTAGTTGTGGCGGTTAGGGATCCGTCTAAGAGAATCTTAGGCATCGCTAGGTCGAATCGGAAAGATCACACCAGAATTACTTAAGAATATAGTTGGCGGGGCTAACCCGTCTAACGGTTTGGAGCTTAGAAATGTTTGCCTGTATCTATTGTGTTTTGCGGGTTTCCTCAGGTTCGATGACGTCAGTTGGATTAAAAGAAATCAAATTTCGTTTCACACCGGGTACATTTTGAGAAGCGGCAAAAATGATCAACTAAGGAAGGGTGATGAGGTCCTGATCGCAAAGGGAGAACGTACGGCCTGTCCAGTCAAGATCTTAAAAGAGTATCTAAACAGGTTTAATATAGACCCTCCGTCAGCCCAATTTATTTTTAGACGGTTGATTAAGACAAAAAAGTCCTACAAGTTGGCCTCCAATAATAAGCCTATTAGTTACAATACTTTTAGGGACCACTTGCGCAAAACCCTGCGGGGTTTTGTACCCCCCAGCTCTATGGCACTCACTCGTTCCGGTCCGGAGGGGGGGGGGGGGCATCTGCTGCAGCTAATAGTGGCGTGCCCGACAGAGTCTTTCAGAGAAACGGGCGTTGGAAGTCCGCAACCGCTAAGGATGGGTATGTTGAGGACAGCACAGACGTCAAACTTTCGGTTTCTAAGTCCTTGGGTTTGTAACCGATAATGCAAGTTTTTCTTGTTTTTTGTTTTAGACACATCGTCAAGCCCGTTCTTTGTCTTCTAGGTGGTTCATGCTTGCGGCTGGTACGAGGCCGAAAGAAACCAAAATAAACCTAATGGATTGCATTTGTATGTGAAGTGAAGTTGAAATATGTAATTTCTGACGGTTGAGTGTGCGAATAAGACAGAAATTGATATTTCTACGGCACGAGAACACAAGGGTCTGGTTACGATTGGTGTAAGGCATGATGGGTAGCAGGTTGTCTATAAAGTGTCAGTTCGTTACGTGGTGAGGCATTCTAGGCCTGCCTCAGTCCGTGTAGCTTTTGTTTCTGTTATAAATCATTATTATTTTGTGATAAGAGGTCTTCTAAACCCCGGACCAGCTCTGCCCGAAACAAGACATACCCCATATGGGGCGGCTTCATCCCACTACAAACCTGTACTACTTCTGAATGTTTCTCTTTTTTTTTTCAGGAGAACAATCAAGCGATGGAATAATTGACCTGCTTCACTTTTTCTCAATGAACATTCTTTATCAGAGAATAAAGTTACCACCATTGCTGATATGTAATGTACGTCTTAGCTGACAGCCAATAATCCTGAAAATCGAGGGGTTGGCTAAACTGCAGTAAATAAATAAATAACTGCTCATCTTCAAGTTAGTCGTTTTATTTTGCTGACAATTTACCTACTGCTTTTTACAGCCGATTTCGCACACTTAACCCACTTTTTAAGTACTGAAGCTTTAACTGTAATTTTCACAAATGTATCCACGCGGGTATTTGCCTGAATATTTGTAATCACACCAGATATTGTTAAAGTGCCCGGGTTTCTTTAAATTGACAGGATACCATATTTCCCCACAATTTTCTGGCTTCGAGTGGACGGAAGGCTGAGCCACCCGCCAGCGGCTGTCATCTGTAGACACAGTGACACCAGGCGACCCAGCCTCGGTCCACCTCCACGTTCCACCTGTTTTACTGAGTCCAATATACCAGTGCGTGTAACTGCCGCTTTCCTTCACTTTTTCTGCCATAAGACTCTTCAGTTTGATCCACTCTTCATTCGTTTCCATGGTGACTAGGTGAGCTCCCATGTCATTGCAGGCGTCACGGGCCTCCTCCCATGTACCGCTAACGTCATGGAAAGTGTAGCAGTTGTTCACGGTGCTGGCGTCGCTTGAACTTCCCTCAGCTGTAATATGTAATCGTGTAGTGATATTAATATAAGAGCTTTGATAAATCTATCAATAGTTTTCTCGATGTTATACATAAACAATATTCTGCCACAGCTCAGAAAACGGAGAAATCATTTTCGTGTGAAGGCTTGGAGACCGTGGTGTGCTTGTTGATGCTGTTTCAAAAACATGTTACCGTGTCAATTTGAAACCGTTTCCGTTTAAATGCAGCCATACATGGCCAGAAATTTCGGAGATTTGAGCCCGCACGGCAGTAGCGGCGTTTCCCAATCGATAACAAAAATGGCGGACGAAATTACAAAGCTTTATATGAGAGGCGATGGAGTTACAGAAAATACAAGCACAATTAATACCTTTTTTCCATTTGCCAAAATCGAGCATTATTCCAAGACATTTCAGCGATATTGTGGTTAAAAAATCTACCGGAAAAACGAATTCCATACCTTGCTTTCGGAACGATGTCAATTTGCAACTTCAGATCCAGTTAAACCCTTGTAAATCCGTGAAAAAAGAAGCGAAGATAGCATATTTGATAGCAAATAATTAGAAATCTAAAGTCGCTATGTAATTTGCCAAAATCGAGTCATACAATACAGTGAAATCACTATTTGAAAAATGAAAAAACTGATCTTCAGCTTGTAAACGTACCTTGCTTTTCGGCTGCTAAAAACCGTACAAAATGAAATAAGATCACGGAAAGGTCGACATGTCACGCAGATCCACGTTCGTCCCATGAAGAAGAAGACAACAAAGTCCCGCTCTTAGCTCCGTATTCTCGAACGCAAATCCTGCATATTTGGTATTAAAAACAACGTGATTCTTGAGGAGATTCAAGAAAACTAACCCGTTCCATTTCGATACTAAAAAAAAAGTAAACCTGCGATGTACAATACATGTAAACTGGAAGTTCGTGCTCGGAGTTCAACAAGCGATATCTCGGCCAAATATGCCTCAAATGTCCCTCAAAAAGCATCGTTCGATAGCATTTTTCGTGGATTTTGTCGGCCATTGCTCGTTTTGGCAATACCTTCAGCCAGCGGCGTTCATTTCACGATAAACATATTTGTATTTCACCCATCGATCTGTCCTAAAAATACGAGCCCAGAGGTCAGTGCTGAAATCAGCGGTTAAGGCCATTACGCGACAGCGTGAATGTAAGTCGCACGAAATGTGATGTCTGAGATTTCTGGCCATGATTAGCAACTATTCCACGAGGCGCGTAGCGCCGAAGTAGCATATTTTATCGTCTCAAAAGCAGCACTGAAGCCCGAGTGGCATACCGATTTTGTTGAAAACAACCACGACAAATCGATAAATCTTGCTTAATTATAAAAAAGACCAATTCACGCAAACAAGGTAGTACTAGTAATTCGACATTTTAACTCAGACTCGAAATTCGAGCTCATGTAATGGACAATCTCTCCATACGAACGTCTTTGCTGTAACAATATAATTGATGCAAATAATCGTGAGGGCTCATTAAACCAAATTCTACGTAACGAGCAAATCAATAAAGAGAAATTTAAACTCCCAACCTTTTGATAGATGATAAATCAAAACGAGCATCATAATGAACTTGAACAGAACAACCGACTTCATATTTAACCTGGAAAAGATCAACTTAAAATTAGAAGCCAAAATGGTTGCGTCTTTTCCCTAATCTTCACATCTTTTAAGGCAAAGGTCATTCCGACTAAATAAATTTGTTTTAACAAAAGTAGGCGAATTCGATGAACAAAAACAAGAAGAATATATGTGGTCAACTTACGTGGGATGATTAACGTTGAACTTTGCTTGATTTAGAATGGAAATGACTACAACGGCCCGAAACAAATAATGTAACTTCACACAAAGGTACGCGAGAACAAGGCTCTTTCAAATGAGGGCCCACCCTAAATTGTTTTCTGGTGACATGTTTGTTTACGGTTCTGAGCAGAATGCTTGATTGCGATGTCTGGAGTAAGACAAACAACACCGTGGCAGTTAAGCGTGTAAGCCGTGCATATAAAGTTCTTTAATTTGGCTTTCCTTGATCAAAGCTTGGCCATATAGATTCTTTGTAGGCATGGCTTTTAGCAGGTAGTTTCCCTTTTAGAATCTCGATTAGAAGCAAAAAGTTTTTTGCTTTTGGTAATTTATGAGAGCCAGCCTGATTAAGCAAGCAAATCCTCAAGTAACTCTTTCTTGGTAGAAAATTATAAAGAATTGTTGAGAACAAAATAAGCTGTGAAATTATTTTAAACAAACAGTGAAATACATTGTTCGTAGTACTCTCGATCGCAAATTAAACAAAGGATATCTAATCGCAAGAGTTGTTTGGATGCTGGCCTCCACTGGCTATGTTGTTAACATCTGCCCTTTGTTTACGTCGAGTTTCGTACATCGTACTTTCAAATCTCTTCTTAATGTTTAGAAAAGAGGATCAAACGCAATCTCGTGCCAGACATGCTGACTTTCAACATGATTAAATGAATAATTGGGGATTCACATTTTAGAGAAAATCTGGAAGGTTGTTTTTTACTATAAGAAACGCTTAAAGAAGTGGAACGAGCATACGTTCGCGTCGCTTAAGGCTAAATCATTAGAAAACACACGACAAAAATCCCGCGGAACATTGGTCTCCTGCTTCTGCTGTTTAGTATTGTTTAGCAGGTTGAAGTTTGACCGTTAACTATCTGCTTACACTGATTTCATATCATTAAAATTTTAAAACTTTAAATAGGTGGTATTTTGCAATGACCTGATGATTGGTACCAGTGTGTGAACTGGTATTATTTTATGCGTGGAAGCCCGGGAGATACTAAAGTACATTTCAGTGGCCAACGGAGGAATTCAGGGCGCAAATTAAGCTAGCGCTGTCTTGTTTTCGACGTAAGTTATGGATTATCCCAATCTGATTCTTTCTGCCATTTATTCTCGCAAAAGTTCCCGTCGTTTAGGGCTAAGGTCACCAGAAAACATACGACAAAAGACCGGAACGTTGGCCTTTAAAATATGCTCTCCTTCTTTGTTTAGCAGGTTGAAATTTGACGGTTAGGTATCTATTTACATTTCATATCATTAAAATTTTAAGATCTGGGTAGGTTTTCGCAGTGACCTGATAATTGGTACCATTCTGTGGAGTGCCATTATTTTATAAGAGCTCAGAAGGCACTGCATGACGGTACACCTCGCCAAGGGAGGAAATCAAAAGAACAAAGTAAGCTGTTTGTGTTTCGAGGTACGTTTTAGCCTCTATTAAATGGGGTCGTTTTAGTGATTGAAATACAGTACTATCAGTTGTGGGTCTAATTTAGCCCCAGTAAATAGAGCAGAAATAGTCCCCTATCAGGTAGTCGAAACGAGGATACAGAAGAGTTATTTTGGAAAAATAAGAGGTTGTTGTCGTTTGCAAACGGTTGAATTGTTGCTATACTATGAGTTTGGATGGCCATATCAGCGCTTCTCGAGCCGTTTCATGCCTTCAGTAAGGACGAAAACTGGCCCATATTTTGTGGCCAAATTAACCCAACTTATCGGAGCAAAATAAATTACTCTAAATGACTATATTAGCAGTATTATGTCTGAAGATTAGGTCCTCTAAGGGGTAGAAGCAACAAGCTCCAAAAATCGTGGCGACAATCTTCTCCTTAAACACCGAAAACCTACAGAAATTGGCCGAAAAAGCGTTGCAGTTTGCGAAAGGAACAATCTCTTCTTTGCGACAGCCAAAGTCGTAAATAAGCGACAAAGCAAGACCACCCCATGGAAGCGGCATCGAAGACCAGCTTAGATTCAGGACAGCCTAAAACAGCTATATTTTAGAGAGTTAAAATCAGCTACCACTTACCCTAAAGTGATTCTAATTGTTTGTTTGCGTTTTGCTCCTATATATTGCCTAATCAACATAAATACTTGAAACTTCCTTCATTTAATTAATTACATGTAAGAAGCACGTCAGGTAATGGTGACTACTATATATACACAGTAAAAGCGTGACAAACATGAAAATACTTTATTCTCTCACTAATCTTTTTTGGTAGCAGAAATTGGCTGTTGATAAAACAGCAGTTGTAAAAATTTATATATACTAGATCTTTACGAAACTTGGTTGCCAAATTATATCAAAGTCAATAAATCCAGTAAAATACCATAACATCACAAATCAGAAATGTCATGGAAGAGGGTTGGGAATAATGATTTGTTACTCACCTCCGAGTTCACCAATCAGAACGCTCGAAATGCACTATTCACTTCTGTGATGATATACTAACATGGGATATTTGTTATGCCAAGTTTTCGAAGGACAGAAAACAAGAATGTCCTATCGCTTTTTTCACTTAGATAGATGATTACATTTAATGTTTCGTTATGGATGTACCTTTATAAAGAACATGATATTTTAATTGATTTAAACACGTTATACCGAGATATAACTTAACCACTTTCATATTTTCTTTACACAGAACAGAGATGAATATTGCATTCGCAGTTTTTGTGGGATGGTCAATGCTCCTTATGTGTTTGAGCTTTGGTAACTTGAGTTTTCATAAGTTCTGTCGGATCCATACTGATAAGCAGGTTTTTGCATGAATTGCAAAATGCTCTTCGTTAATTTGGAATTGGTGCTTTTTTATTCAATCATTCTTTAATAAAAAGTTAGAAAAACTAGTAGTTTTTGTGCATTTAAATCCTAGAAGGCATTAGATTGTTGTGGAAAAAAGATAAAAAAAAAAGGGCACAATTTTTTTGGAAAAGGTGGAAAGATTAACTTTGACGAAAAAAATATCTTGCCGGTAGGTGCACTTTAAGAATACGTACTGTATTACCATGAGGTTTTCCAACTCCAATTGTATAACAGTTACAACTTTAATTAAGCAACCCTTTCCCTAGCTATATTCTGAATACAACTAATTACCGGTGTAGTTTGTAAACTAAGCGGAAATGCCATGCCGAGTCAAAGAATTTAATGACTGAAAGAAAAATACCCCATTGTGTTTACTACGTTTATGTTTAATAATTAAAATCTTTCATTTCTTAGGTCGAGCATCTGATTCATTTAACCGGAATGAACGACAAAGTGAAAACGAACTGTCAGGAGGTAAGATGTGACTGTAAAAGGCAGTGAGAAAGGATACATCCCCATGATAGTTTTTTAATCTATCTTAAGCTTCGCTCCATGTTGCACAAGTTGCACAAGTGACTTTCAGTTATCGTCCCGTGATCGCGCAGCCAATGACCGGAAGATGTCATTGCGAAGATTTTTCCCGCCGTCGTGTCGTGTCGCGACCATATACCCAAAAAACAAAGAAAACAAAACCAACCAATAGTTCTACTTCACTTTGTTACACATACACGGCAATAATTATTAACAAAAGAAATTGTTGAAGCTATTCAAATATTCTTATAGGGTACAAACAGAGACAAGGGGTCTGTGGAAAACACTGCCTGATCTAGCGATCTGCATGATACTTAAGGCCACACGCTAAGATAAATAAGGTTGTAACTTCATGATATCTCAGTCACGAATGGAGTTATTCTTCTACTTTGTATTAGTGTCAGGAATTTTGATATATGACTCACGTTCCTTGTCTGCTTGATACAAGCGAATTGTTAATATCATACGAAGGGTCTACACCCTGTGTTAAGGGAGAGCAGTGGAAAAATTGTACTGAAATGGATCGGTTTTTTTAAATGAGGGTGGAAGGCGCGGAAGCCTAATGGTTAGTAAGCTGCACTCCAAATCGAGCGGTCCTGGTTCAAACACATTTTGACCCTCATAGTGCCTCTCTCCATCCAGGCCAGGAATTAAAAAGCATCACATCCAGGGGATGTACCGATACTGCTAACTGCTTCATGCTATATCGAGTGAAAAGAGTTAATTAACCACCGTGAGCTGTGAGCCAGTCGGGTTTACAGGCTTTCATCTTTTTTCAGACGAGGACGGAGAGAATGCAAAACCAACAAGACAAGATTTATTGAGAAAATTGATCAAAGAAGCGACGGGCAGAGACAATGTGGACAATCTTATTAACAATCACGGTTGTTGGTGTCGTAAAGGTGGAGAGGGAAAATATGTGGACAATATAGATTTGTAAGTAAAATTTGCTCCATAAACTACATCAGAATGGGTTTACTCTCCAGCCAGGAGGTTTCCGCGGTATACGAAACAGTAGTTGCATAAGTAAAAATCGCTTTCGCTCACTAAGCCCGTGGTGTTGAACCCTGCCAAGTTCAGTTTTAGACATGGCACCCAGTACTCCTGCGGATAGTGGTGCCAAGCGCGTTGCGTGGATGTTTTGTGGAGAATTGAAATGCGTGTGTAGTCACTTGGGCTGTCCAAGAGAGCAAAGTTTATATCAGAGGATTGGCTATTTGTATAAATTAAAATAACTTTAGAGGGATTAATACCTTAAAAATAAAGCCTGTATGGGATATTTAATCAGTAACTCTTCATGACTCCCATCGTCTCTTGATCTGTGAAAATTATTGATTTGTACGTGGAAACTAAAGTTACGAATATTTTGCAGTTAAGAATAAACGACAAGACGTGCGGGATTTTTGAGCGAGAGAACAATGTTTTCTGCATTTAATCCCGGTCGGGCATTTCACTCTTTCGTTCTTTCCACGGTGTGGAGTTCTGACTGTCCGTAAACTTGAATAAGTAATGCAATTCACAAGCGTCAATTACGCAAAGAGAAGGAACTGCTCCCACCCGCTTCCGTTCTAGATCACTCCCATATCTGTCCATATTGCAGTCGCTTGTTTCGCGCCCAGATTGGCTTTATCAGCCACCTGCGGACTCACATTCCAAAATGTCGTGCTCATCTTCTTTTACGAAGAAGGAAAAACAACAACTAATCAAAGAAAAGTACTTGTAGACACAGAATTGTTGTTTTAAAACCTGGTGATTCACTCGACGATTTGTTACATCAAGTCTATAAGCGGTTTCTGATTCGACTACTTTTCGTCAGCGTTTACATTTGAAAATAATGCGAAACGGGCCTGTGCATATATTGGCATAGCTAAAATCAACCCAAACGATGTTTAAACAGAACACCGCATTCATATAAGATTTGATCAGATAATGCCACAAGATTCGAATTCACTCGTTTCCCCTTCTAAGCGGAGACTCCGACAAAATGTGGAAATTAGTCATACTCCCAGAAAACGTTTGAAACTTAAGTCCAAATAAGACCACAGCCTCTTGTTCACTTTAACGTTAAAAAGGTAACGTTACTAAAATTAGTGGATTCACCACTCAAGATGTTCTCCTTTTCAACTCATTTATTGCTGATATTTTTCATTCCTTAACTTTCTTCCTTTTCAACATTTTGGGTTCTCTTGAATTGCTTTAGTTTCCCTTGTTCACTAATCCATCTTTTCTGTTACCCTTATTTCGTTTATTATTTCTTCCTGCTATTCTCTTTAGCTGCTGCAAAGCCCATGATTTTTGTGATATGGAACTACGCAACGATGACAAGTGTGGCGGTAATCTCAATAATATGCAGAAAGGATACAAGTACGATGAAACTACCAAGCAATGTAGTAAGTGCATTTTGTGAATAAGATTTTAGTTGAAACTTCTGGGAAAATTAATTTTGTGTGTATTTGTTTTAAAGTTCGTAATAACAAGAAACGTTCACACACAAAAACACCCGACTGCTTTTAAAATGAGACCTACAAATTAGACATTAACAAAAACAAAACAAAAAACAAAAACAAACACATAACGTTTAAATTTGCAAGACATGTTTCGGATACTCAGTATCCATCTTCAGTTGAAGGATGTTTACAAGTTGGTGAATTTATATTAAGTTAGTAATCGTGAATGCAAGTAAGGCCCGGTTCGAACGTCGAACTTTTCATGTACCAAACTGGATTTTGGTATTAAGTACATGAAATGTTCGACATATGAGTCAATTAACATCGACAGATTTGTATTCGGGTCGACACTACCGTTCTATCCGACTGGGTCAGTCGAATAGAACGACAAACGTTCGACACCGATTCAGACGTCGAACTTTTGATGTGCCGATCCAAATGCATAATTTATGTTACGATATTTTTTCAGTATAACAGCACTTATGATTGGCTGTATAATGACATTTCATGCGTGAAGAGAGAACTCACACAAGCAATTTTAATTTGCAACATGCTGAACCTGGACAGCTGAAAACGGTCTACTTCCAACTAGCACCAACGCTATTTATCTGTCAGTTTGAAATTCGTGTTGTGTATTTACATTTCAAAATAGCACGGAAAGCTTTTCCAACCTGATCCAACCTTGTACTTGACTTAATATGTTATATTCAAACCAAATGGAAGGGAAATAAGTCATTTCAAAATAATTTCATCGGTTCATTTTCGTATTTTAAGCAGTGAAAATGGTCTTTTTTTACGCTACGAATTGGGTTCGGTACATGAAAAGTTCGACGTATGAATCAAACAGTCGAATTTAATAATTTGGCTCGACCCAAATAGGATTTAAGTTCGGTACGTTCGAACCAGGCCTGAGTTTTAATTACAAATTGTGTAGGATAATAGTTGCAAATCCGGTGAAAACGTTAAATCATACTCAATGGATACAGCCGATTGGGAGATCACAAATGGTTTGCAGCCACTCAGAGAAATGTATTGACTAAGTGTGTGAATGGAGGCCAATGAAATTCAATGAACAAATAGGGCTCTTCCAGAAAATACCGCGATTCGTGCAATATCAGTTTTTCAAGTGATATTTAGCGTGAGAATTCACGAGTCAGGTAATGATTTTTTCTTGAATCGCGGCTGAAGTCGGGCAAATAGGTGCAAAGCTAAGCCTTTTCACTTATTCACCAGGCTTAATTCCCCATTTTTTTGGGAACAAGTGTTTGATCAAGTTTATTAACTCTACCTAATCAGTAATGATCTAACTCCTCAACTGGTAATGTTATTTAACAAGATGTACTTATGCTTGTAGCTGCAGTGAGTGGGTATCCTACAGGAGATGCCGAGGAGAAGAAGTGTGCTCACGCTGTGTGTATCTGCGACATGGAGATGTTTCGTTGTATGAAACACTACAAAAACGAGCTCAATCTCGGCCGCATCTCATATCACAAATGTACAGGTACCATCTTCGTTCTAGGGTGATACAAGTTTCATCTTTCGCAGATACTTACAGTGGTTTAGGACTTTGTATTTATAGTTGCAAGGTGAAAATAATTTTGAATTTGCGTTTTCTTACTCTTTAGCAAACTTTTTGTACACCCTAATGAACAACTGAGTGGAACGACAATTTAACAAGAAAAAATACACAAACTGCGGTGATAAACATGACAATGAAACGCATTGTTAGAAAACAAAAATAAAACTACATCATTTAACTTGACGTTTTGTATGTTTCTACATACATCTTTGTAAGTGACCGTTAGGAACAGAAGTAACAACTAAATTAACTAAAACATCAACAATGACAAATGAAAAAATAGGTCCACAATGCGTACATGTGTGACTTTCAATACCGCGTGACAGGAGCTCGACTCTCGTGAACAAATAAATACATCTGATCGTGCCATAATGTGGCTGCACGGCTTCGTTTAAGCCACACATTAAAATATGCACATCAAAATATGCAAACTATCAAAGATAAAGCTTTTTTCGCTCATAGTCATTTAGT